>CAJHQP010002123.1:0-93017 GCA_905132765.1 Moricandia arvensis
TGTTAGTTACAAAAACGTGTTCCTCATGTTGGACGGCATAGACGGCGTGGACGGTGGCCGTAATCAAAGAAAACGGCTTGGTGATTTGTCAACAATCGTGAGCTTCACCAACCCCAAGCTTCTCCTATAAATACCCAAGGTGAAGGTGAAGAGAGAAGCATCCCAGAAATGCAAAAGAAAGAGAGAACAAGAAAGAAGAAGAAGAAACTTCTTCGTGAGAGAAAAAAAAAAAAAAAACTTTTTTTTCGGGTGTAAGTTGAGAGCTTTGTAAATTCTCCCGGGTTAATAATAAAAGACCTGTAGCAGGTCCGGAGACGTAGGCAAGATTGGCCGAACTCCGTTAACAATTTTGTGTGTTTTCTTCCCGCTCCCACAAATTCTGATTTTTCCGCAAGGAAATTTGACCCGTATTTCCTAACAACTGGTATCAGAGCCACAGTGGGTTACTGTTTAGAATAGTGGGTCACTGTTCACAATAGTGATTTTGTGAATAGTGAGTTACTGTTCACGAGAATAGTGATTTCGTGAATAGTGAATTTTGTCGGTAACATTGGTTCATCGACGGAGGTGTTTTAAACACGGCGGTTTCAGAAATGATGGGAGGCGAAGATGGTTCGGCACACGGTATCGGGAAATTTGACGGTACAGACTATGCATTTTAGAGAATGCAGATTGAAGATTATCTGTACGGACGGAAGCTTCATCAACCACTGAGCAAGAAGCCTGAGAAGATGGATCAGGCTGAGTGGGAGCTCCTTGACAGACAAGTTCTGGGTGTTATAAGGCTAACACTGTCGAAGAACGTTGCTCACAACGTTGCGAAGGAGAAGACCACTGAAGGGCTCATGAAAGTTCTCTCTGATATGTATGAGAAACCTTCGGCAAATAATAAAGTGTTTCTCATGAAGAAGCTATTTCATTTGAAGATGGAAGAAGGTGGCCTGGTTGCCGCACATGTGAACGAGTTCAACACGATTGTCAACCAACTGTCATCCGTTGAAATCGAGTTTGATGATGAAGTGCGCGCATTGATTCTGTTGGCATCTCTGCCAAATAGTTGGGAGCCGATGAGGGCAGCGGTTAGTAATTCTGTCGGTACTCAGAAGCTTAAATTCAATGATGTTAGAGATCGTATCCTTGCTGAGGAAGTTCAAAGGATAGACTCCGAGGAAGCATCAACGAGCTCTGCTTTCAATGTGGAAAACAGAGGTAGAAACCAAGACAGAAGTAACCGGAGTAAAGGCAGATCGAAGTCAAGGAATGGATGGGGTCAGTCCAAATTCAGACAGCCTCCAGAGTGCTGGAATTGTGGAAAGACAGGCCACATTAAGAAGAATTGCCGGGCACCACCGAAGAAGGAAGACAACACTAGAGGCGGAGCCAATGCAGTGACACGTGAAATCGCTGACGCATTGGTAGTGTCTGTTGATTCCCCGAGGAAAAGTGAAGCTCGTGATGCAGCTGGAAATAACACCAAAGCGTCAATCTCCTATGTCGATAGCCCAATAGATTCATGGGTGCTTGACTCAGGAGCGTCATTTCACACCACACCGCACCACAACATTATGGAGAATTATGTTGCTGGAAATTACGGAAAGGTATATCTCGCTGATGGATTACCTTTGGACATAGTTGGTATTGGAGATATCAATTTGAAGATGTCAGATGGACGGGTGTGGAAGATTACGAAGGTCAGACATGTGCCAAAGTTGATGAGAAATCTAATCTCGGTAGGTCAACTTGATGACACGGGGCACGATGTCAACTTTGGTGGTGGAGCCTGGAGAGTCAAGAAAGGTTCCATGGTGGTGGCTAAAGGTCATAAAAGAGGCACTCTTTATATGACGACGAGTTATCAAGACACTGTTGCTGTTGTCGAGGATGCCAAACAAACCAAGTTGTGGCATTGCAGATTAGGGCACATGAGTGAGAAGGGGATGAAACTCATGGTGGCAAATGGTGCTCTTCCAGATCTGAAGACGGTGGATAATCAGATGTGCGAAAGTTGTGTCCTTGGAAAGCAGAAACGAGTTAGTTTCTTGAAAGGAGGAAGAGAGCCAAAATCTGAGAAGTTAGAGCTGGTGCACACTGACGTGTGGGGACCCGCTCCTGTTGCATCGCTGGAAGGTTCAAGAGTCCTACTTGATATTGCTCCTATATGTGGATGACATGCTAATAATAGGAGCAGACTTGCATGAGATCAATAGCTTGAAGACAAAACTCTCGGAAGAGTTTGCGATGAAAGACCTTGGAGAAGCAAGGCAGATTCTAGGAATGAGAATCACTAGAAGCAAAGAGGGTCTCAAGCTATCACAAGAGGAGTATGTGAAGAAAGTCCTCAAGAGATTTAATATGGATGACGCGAAGCCAGTCAGTACTCCTCTGGCGAATCATTTTCGGTCATCCAGAGAACAGTCTCCAAAGACGGAAGACGAGATGGAATATATGGATAAGGTTCCATATGCTTCTGCTATAGGCAGCCTAATGTACGCGATGATATGTACAAGGCCAGACATTGCACATGCAGTGGGAGTCGTCAGCAGATTTATGAGCAATCCAGGAAATGAACACTGGGAAGCTGTTAAGTGGATTTTCAGATACATGAAAGGAAATCCAAGCCTTTCACTATGTTTCACGAAGTCTGAGACGGGATTGCAGGGATATGTTGATGCTGACAATGGAGGTGACATTGACAGCACGAAGAGCACAACTGGATATGTCTACACTTTTGGCGGTACTGCAATTTGTTGGGTTTCAAAGTTGCAGAAAATTGTATCTCTATCAAGCTGTGAAGCTGAGTATGTTGCGGTGACGGAGGCAACAAAAGAGATGATATGGCTACAATCTTTTCTAGAGGAGTTAGGCCATGACCAAGGGAAAAGTGTATTGTACTGCGATAGTAAAAGCGCCATCGACTTGGCAAAGAATCCGGTTTACCATGCTCGGACGAAGCACATACATCGGAGATATCATTTCATCAGATCAGCGTTAGAAGATGAAGTGTTGGTGCTTGAGAAGATCCCAGGAAGTAAGAATCCGGCAGACATGCTGACGAAGGTCGTGCCGTGTGAGAAGCTGAGGTTGTGTGAAATCTCAGTTGGCTTGTTGGAGTAACAAGCTGAGAAGACCTGCTACATTGATCAAGGTGTGAAGACAGATTGAAATCAGTCTTCAAGTGGGAGATTGTTAGTTACAAAAATGTGTTCCTCATGTTGGACGGCATGGACGGCGTGGACGGTGGCCGTAATCAAAGAAAACGGCTTGGTGATTTATCAACAATCGTGAGCTTCACCAACCCCAAGCTTCTCCTATAAATACCCAAGGTGAAGGTGAAGAGAGAAGCATCCCAGAAATGCAAAAGAAAGAGAGAACAAGAAAGAAGAAGAAGAAACTTCTTCGTGAGAGAAAAAAAAAAAAAAAACTTTTTTTTTTCGGGTGTAAGTTGAGAGCTTTGTAAATTCTCCCGGGTTAATAATAAAAGACCTGTAGCAGGTCCGGAGACGTAGGCAAGATTGGCCGAACTCCGTTAACAATTTTGTGTATTTTCTTCCCGCTCCCACAAATTCTGATTTTTCCGCAAGGAAATTTAACCCGTATTTCCTAACAAGAAGCTTGTGCTAACTTTATTTTGGTGCATAAGTATCACGACCACTCTCAATAAAAATCAAAATGTTTTTCTGGACAAATGTCACATTCCACTAGGTTATTATTACATGATTCTTCTCTTCATTTTTTTATCTTAGTATATACACTATACAAATTAACCTTTAATTTTATGTTGTCTTTTTTTGGGGGAAAAATACGTGGTTAATTTTATGTAATCTCTATCCAATAACTACCCTTAACACATGTAATCAAACTAGAACATGTCTCAAAATCTAGAAATAGCAATTACCTCGAAGCTTCCACCGTTTGGAATCATCATATTAGACATCAAGACTATCTTCTTTATTTCAGTTTGTTTTTTTTTTTCTCTTTCATTCCTACGACTCAAAACTCATTACCACTCTCGTAATGTGTTGAAATTTCTTTAATCAAGTTGGTGTTAAATAAAAATCCACATATGCTTCTCAACCACGACACTATTCTTTTGCTTTTCCATATTTTCCACTTTTGGTTCCTCGTTGTGGATGCTGACTCCGATATATGAAACCACATAAACTATTGACCATTAGTAAAAATTTATCGTCTAGCTAGCCATAGATTGGCCATGTTTTATATATAACTTTTTTTCTATTATAATCACTAACTTTTTCCAAAGATCACGAAAAACAAAATTAATGAAAAGGTAACTTATATCCTATCATTTTCTTAGTATAAATTGTCAGTTTTATCACAAAATAATGTGGCTGTTAGTAAATATGATTTGTCATAATGTATTTATAACTGAAGAAACATAATAAAAGTATGATAAAATCGTTTTTATTTTTGTCATGATTTGAACATAAATTTAATGTGGTTAGTGTTAAATTTTTAGTCATGAATTTTTTTGACTAATTCATAACTATGTTTACTTTATATCATAAACTCTAAATTTCAATTTCTGACCCAACTCTAAAATCCTAAATCTAAACTATATTTAATATTTTTGAAGTTTAAGTTCAAATTTTAAATTTAAAGTCCAAATTTAGTATTTTAAAAAATTTAATCTTCAAGCGGATCTAAGATCTCATTCTCCAAACTCTGAACCATTAGTTATAAACATTACATCTTAAACTATAAATAAAAACCATAAACTTAAAAAATATAAATCATGACCATCAACTCTAACTCTTAAACACAACCTCTTAAAATTAAACTTCTAACTCTTAATCATAAACTATAAACTCTCAAAACATAAATATCCATCATACACAAAATTTTAAATTCTTTTAACAAATTTAGACATTTTAAATTAATAATTTTCTAAAATCTAAACTCAAAACAAATATTTAATTATTATATTTACCTTAACCAAAACTAATATTTATAAAATAAAAATATATACATAAACATTTCATTTGTTTGTTGACCTCAAAACAATAAAGCATCTCACGAATTAAGAGAGTATTAAATAAATGTGAGGCTCGCTAATTTTAACTCAATTAACAGCGGCTGGTGATCTATCATGTATAAGCACTATCGATTTAGGGTCAACTTTATGTCGTTTCTGTCCAATCATTACACATAACACATTTGCTTCCTCATCCATGACACTATTTTTTTTCCTCTTCTGCGTCTTCCTCGTTGTGGCTCCGCTATATGAAACCTACCTGATTTCCATTTGTCAATTACGAGGCAACAGAACAAACTTCCCAAAGCTTGCGGATTTTCCCCCGACTAAAGTGAATCCTAAGAACATGTTTATCCAAGGTATCTGTGGAGTCCTTTAAAAAAAAAGTGGACCTACTTTTTTTTTTTTTTGATTTTTTTTTAAAAAAATAACTAATTGCGGATCGTCACGTGTCAATGGAGGCCGCGAAGCACTGCAAGGAACGTCCTTTAATTAGGGTCTGCAAGGAACGGTTCCTTAAATTTTAGTAGGACCCACAAATTTTTTACTAATATATTTTTAGGGGTCCTTAGGCTAAGGGACCCCAATAAACATGTTCTAAGAATTTTCATGTCCCTACGTACATACTACCTTTAATTATACTACCTCTGTTTCAATTTAGTTGTAATTGTAGAGAAAAAATTTCGTTTAAAAATAAATATTGTTTTATAATTTTAATGCAAAATCTATTAATTTTATATGTTATTCTATTTTTATTGGTTGAAATATGGTTAGGTATATATGTAGCTGTGTTTTAATCTAGAAAATATGTAAAATTAAATATATTTTTAATTTGTGTGCACAAATTCAAATCGACAAATAAAATAAAATGGAGGTGGTAGTTTTTTATATATTTTCATACATATTAAAAATGCTTTAAATCATTATTATAAATAATTTTGTAATTTTCTATTTCCAATAACTTTAACTAATAGTAATTCAATAAACTTCATTAATTTCTTTTAAAATTTACAATTCTACACAGAAAAAAATTATTTTTGTGAAATATTTTTTTTTTCTAAAACACTTATTTTAGTCAACGGAAAGTTATTCTCTTTTTTAACTTAAGTTTATTAATCAAAGTGTAAGCAAATTACACACTTTGAAATTCGCTTTGTAAACTCATGACCCGTTTGTGGCTTAATTAATGAAAACGCAGAAAAAAAAAAAAGCAAATTACACAAATACGTACATTCGTTATAAAAAACAATAAACTTTAACCACGCGTTCACTACAAGAAAACAAGGATTTGCCGACTGCAAAATTAGTAGGTAATCAGTCGCTATATCAGTATTACCGGCTAATTAGCGACCGAGTAGAGTGGTCGTAATATAGCTCGTCGCTAATTAGATCAGTCGTTAATCAGTCGGTAAATAGCGACGGATTAACTACTAATTTTTCAATCGCTAAAAGAGTCACTAATCGGTCGCCAAATTTAACGACTAATTAGTGACTCCATTAGCGACTAAGTTAAAAAAAATATTTAAAAAAATAAATCACAAATTAAATCAATACTAAAAATAAAATAATAAAATAATTCACAAATTAATTAATTTGAAAATTAAAATTGATTTATATATTAGAATTGATTTACATTGTTACAAAACAAATTTACAAAACAAAAAAAAAAACTAAATCTAAATCTAAATCTAAATCTAAATCTAAATCTAAATCTAAATCTAAATCTAAATCTAAATCTAAATCTAAATCTAAATCTAAATCTAAATCTAAATCTAAATATAAATATAAATCTAAATATAAATATAAATCTAAATTTAAATCTAACGTCGTCAACATCCGCCAGCACCAACGCCACACCACCACCAACATCCGGCGGTTTGCTCCCGTCGCCGTCGGTCACCTCCCTCATTTTCTTACTTTTTCTCTCGTTGCTCATCTCCCTCATCCTCCTTGCTTCTTTGCTGTTCTCCTCTGAAGCTTTTCACCACCGCGGGTTAGATCTGGTGTTCTCAGCCTTGGATGAGCGGCGAGGCTAGGCGGTGAGGATGTGGTTAGCGATTCCTTTGGTTGAGTGCGGCGGCGGAAGATTAGATCTGGTGTCAGGTCTAGTTTACGGAAGAGGGTTCTTCTTCTTCCTCGTCACCTTGTCTCCTCCTTCTCGGTGGGGGTACCGCTTTGCTTGGTCCGTGCCGTTGTTGGGGTCCGATGGCGTGCTCGTTTAGATCTGCGACGCGGTTCCCGAAGGATTCTTCAGAGAGCTATCGGCTTTGTGTGGTTTGACCTGTTGCGGGTTCTCCGCCACAGGCACGTGTGGGGGTGAGCATTGTCGGTCTTGTCAACCATGGTTCCTCTTCTCTGTGGCAGCACGTGTTGGTTCCAGCTAGTTTCAGGGCTGGATCTAGGGCTTGCTCCTGACCATTTTTGACTCAAAGCGGTGCTAGCTTGGTTCTGGCTCTTCATTGCAGGTCTGGTGGTGTTCGTGGCGTCTCTGGTGGTCCTTCTCTCCAAATAAAGCTCGTCTACTTGGCCTCGTGTTTGCTTAGACTGAGTTGTTGTTTAGCTTAATTTTTTGCATCTTCTGTTCTTTGTCTTCTTTGTTGTTCTGTCAAAAAAAAAGAGAAAGAGAAAGAAATACAAATAGATGCAATCTGGACCTTTCATTATATTTAATCTAATGGCTAAAATCATCGATCCACACATCAACTTTTTTAACCAATAGGAAGAGAGAGAGGGTGAGTGAAAAAGAAAATAAATCAGTTAAAAATTCTTTGTATAACTTTATTGTTGTATTGTCTTTGTTTATTTTTAATGAAGTGTAGAACTTCTTTAACAAAAAAAAGTTTATAAAATTTTAAAGAGGGTAGTATTTTCATATACTTTGATACTTTATGTTACAAAAATTGTTTTATGGTTTTATTTTTAGAAACTGTATAGGGAGTGATGGTTGAATATTTGGGTTTAGTGTTAATTGAAGGATATATAGTTAAGTTTAAAGTTTGGAGTTTGAAAAATATGAATTGATTTATAAGTTTAAAGTTAAATAATTGAAGTATATATGTTTAGGATTATAATATATAAGGTTTGGGGTTCAAAGTTTAAAGGATATATGGGTATATTAAAGATTAGTATGAGAAATAAGAATAAATTTACAATGTTAAAATTATATAATGGAAAGTATAAGGAGTTTAGAATATATATAAAGTTTAGATTTTAGAGTTTAAAATATATAAGATGGTTTGAAAATAAAAAAAGTGTATATAAAATGGGGTTTGATATGAATTTTGGTATTTGAATTATAATATAGTGTTTGAGTTATGTAGTTTAGGAGTTAGATTTGAGATTTGAAGTATACAATAGAAATTGGGGTTAACGACCTATTTCCACACCATAACTATCATATAGTAATAAATCCACACAAACTTTCATCCTCGACATAATTGAACACAATTTAACTATCTCAACCTATTACCCCTCAATTCAAAAGATCGAAACCTTAATCCACCTAAAGTTTAATGTATGATCTAAAACCAACACAAAGCTGTTTACTATTGGTTAACTAACCTTTGCTTAAAACGTTAACCAGTGGTTAACCTAATTAAACCCAAACGACCCGACTAGAAAAGTTAAACCGGTAACCCGAATCCAGAACCAAATCCTATAACCTGACCCAAAAACCCGGCATATTTAACCCTAAAATCGAAACCCAGATCCGAAAATTTGTTAACCCGAAACCCATACATGATAACTAACTCAATTAGAAATCTAGGTTAAAATTCTCAAATCGTGGATTCCAATTTCAAAATCAAAAATGGAATTAAAGTTTGACAGAAGATTGAAGTCAAAAAGAAAAAAAACTAAACGCATTGGAAATACAATATATTTATCTGCAGAGAAATAGAGCTATATTTGCAGAGAAGCTTTGGAGAAGATGAAGTTTTATTAACAGATACGTTAGCTAATATTATATATATCTTTAAATATTGATTTTGTACGAAGAAGATATGTAGGCTAGTGGTTGGTGCCTTACGATTGTTGGCTGTGGTCACAGGTTCGAAGCACAAGCATTGCGTATTGACTTTTTTTAGTTTTAATTAAGTTAATATAAAATGACAATTTTGCCCTTGTCTTCAACCTTTTCTGCTATTTGCAGACACTAGAATTCTGAATTTTCACTCTTTTTTCACGATTTACAGCTTTTTTAACTGATTCTTGTGAGTTTTATCCAAATATAACATACCCATATTATAAACTATGATTTAGCACTTGTAATTTTGATTTTTTTGGAGGTTTTTTCGTTTCTCTCTCGAAATTCATTGATATGACCAAACGAAAATTCAGTAAGGCGGATTAGATGATCCAATCAAAGCTCTTGTTGTAGGATTTGACGATCCAGACATCATTCACAATCCAATTTCAAAAGTTTATTTTAGGGTTCTTCATGTTCTATTTGAGATTTTGAAAGAAGTTTCATGGGTCGGGTTTTAATCGATTTGTAGTTGGATCTTTGTTTGGGTCGGGTTTACCAATATCAACTGGTTTATTATCGGTTAACGTTATAAACCATTAAAACCAAGTCCAATTTTCGTCTATGTGGATTTAAGTTTCGATCTTTCAGATTGGGGGTAATAAGTTGAGATAGTTAAATTGTGTTCAATTATGACGAGGATGAAAGTTTGTGTGGATTTGTTACTATATGATAGTTATAGTGTGGAAATAGGTCGTTAACCCTAGAAATTGAGATTAAGTTTGAAAAATTTAGATTTTTGTTGTTGTGATGTTTAGGATTTGTTGTTTAAGTTTAAGTTAAAATTTAAAATAAGAAAAAATTAGAGTTTTGAAGATTATGTTTAAAGTTTGGGGTTTTAAAGAAAATTTTCAGTTCTTATATATATATATAATATTTACCGACTGTGTACCGACTGTTTTTGGCGACTGAATAGTGACGGTTTAGCTACTACATAAATCAGTCGGTAAACAGTCGCTGATTTAGCGACCGATTATCGACTGTTTTTTACCGACAACTATTTTAGTCACATATTAGTCATAAAATACCGACATTCTTATTGTAGTCGGTGTTTACCGACCTTTTAGTGACTGTTTTGTTGTGGTAGCAATTCCGTCGGTAAACAATCGGTAAACAGTCGATAAATATAGCTACTGCGTATTCAGTCGGTAAAAACAGTCGGTAAATACGTGTTTTCTTGTAGTGGTTAGTGGTCCAGTGGTGGTTGAACAATCTCGCTCCCCTCCCCCTCCTCCGGGAGGTCTGGGGTTCGAGGGCCAACTCTGGCGGATGTTGTCTTGAGGCACCTTCGGGGCCGATACGGGCACTTCCAACTGCGCGTGGCCACTGGGGTTATTACATGAGGCTCCCCAGCTCTCCTGGATGCCTTCGGCGGGCTCCGACCGGCTCCTTAGTGGGTCAGATTGTCGGACGGTCATTAGGCGCTAGTCGGATCCTCCTCGGGGGCATTCGGATACCAGGGTCATAAAAAAAAAACAATAAACTTTAAAAATGATGAAAGAAACAATAGAGGGAGTATCTCTATCATGAATAAAACAAACCAAGCGGCTCCTCATTAATCATGCATTTAATGATTCGTAATTAAGTACTTATATAAATATAAATGACAGGAGCATCTATTAAATAAACAAGTGTTAATTGCTCACAGAATCTTCTAAAAGCATTCTTTTCACATTTTTTTCATTAATATACCAAGAATCAACTATTCTTTTTATATAGTCAGGAAAAAGTCCTTTTTGCTAAATGTCAGGAAAAACTCTTTATATATAGTACTATTTGTTTGTGACAAAACATATAGTACTATTTGTTACAAAATACATATAGTAAGAACTCTATAGATTAATAAACCAGAGACTAGGATAATTTATTAAATTATAGATTTATTAATTATAAGAGATTTTTTTCAGATTAGTATTTATAAAATATTTGATTTTACGTTTTTTAAAGTATTATCTATTCATTAAAAATTAGATCTAAATTTCAAATATTTTATTAGATTACCTGATATATGTTCATGTATCTTGTATACAAATACATTTTATATGAAATTATAAAAAAATAACATTAAACTAAGAAAATTTAGAGATGAAATTTATTTTGAATAAAAATAAACAATACAATATTTTTGTTGTTTAAATACATTATATATATAATTTAATAATTTCTAATTTTCATGAAATCATATATTTACCTAACTAAAACTTATTAACTTATTATTTTATCAATAATATGCCCAACTTAAAACCAATAACTTATCAATCTATAGTAGTTATTAGTTTTCGAGTTTAAAACTGTATAAATAAAAAACAAAAGAAACAATTTGCATCAACTGAAACGTTCCATTGTTGATGTTCTCTCCGGCCAGGTAGTAGCTCTCGTACTCGCCCATTAACGGCCACCCAAAGTTTGGGAACAACGGAGGGACTAAGGAAATGTACACGTTTTTGGTTACCTATTATGGCTATCTAAAATCTGTTTTGTAATTCTCTTTTGAACCTATTATGGTTGGAATCATTGACTTCCGCATATGCGGACAAAGGATTGAAAAAATAAATCCATGTTGTTGTTTTTTAATCAAGAAACTATATTATATATGTTATATTCATTAAGACTACCTAATAAATAATAAATATTTGGGTCCCTAAAGGTGGTAGAGGTTGACACGAGCTATGGCCTATTTTCAACGCATGAACCAAGTCCAGTCACTATCAAAGATACTGCGTGAGATACTACGTGTATAAAACTATAAGAAGATTATTATTTATATATTGGAAAATGACTCAGCTTGACGTTGCCGGCTCGTGGAATCAGGTAGAATATGCTTTCGTCCCAAACATTTTCGATGGTGTGAGAGCCAATACATAAGCATCTTCGTGGTGTCAGCCTATACATACGCATTTGAATTTAATTATCTGTCGCAAGTCAATGCAGCCTCATTATTTAACACAACAATGCCATATTATTATTTTGGTCAACTTGATTTCATTTAGGTCTAGACTATAATATGTTCTGATTTAGTTATTCTTCCAATATTCCCAATTTGTAAATGTGAACCAGTGAGGTTTAAGCTTAATGTAAGCTACAGCTATCATGTAAATTTACTCTATTAAATAACTTAATGTAAGCTACAGCTATCATGTAAATTTACTCTATTAAATAACTTAATGTAAGCTACAGCTATCATTGAATTTACTCTATTAAAATAGAGTCACTAAAAAATCTACCATACAAAAGTCTATTGTTGTACCAATTCATTAGTTAGACAATATGACATGATTTATTTTTATTTTAACTATATTTACTAGTGTATCTCATGAATATATAAACATAATCTTACATCAAAGAAATATTCATAATGTATTTTCTGCAACTTAGTACAATAATACAACTTTATAACTACCAAATATATTCTTACACTAAATCTATACCAAATAACTAAAATTTTAAAATTATTTAAATTTAAAATTTATCATAAATATCTAAGCAAAATCCTATGTCAATGAATAATCATCAAATATTTTATAAAGTTTAATAGTTTAGATTACAGTTTTGATAACTATCAAATCTTATTTTTTTATAATGTATCAATTATACACTATGGTTAAAATTAAGTTTTACTATTCTATGCATTGAAATCTTTAAAAAATAAATTAAAATCAAACTAAACTTTGTTAACTTTGTCATAAATATATTTACTACCATACTAATATATATGACATATGAATATACATATAATTTTAGGGAAATTGTCAAAATTACCACTTTCCTTATGAGAAATTGTCAAAAATACCACTTTCTTTGTACCACTTTTCAAAAATACCTTAATCACTTTTACCTTTGTTTTTAAAGAGGGAAAACACACTTATAACACTTGGGTTAATTAATATAAGACTTACGGTTTAGAGTTAACAGGTGGTGTAGGGTTTAGGAATTTAAAATTTAGGATTCTAATTAATTTTAAAAAATTTTGCTCCTTAAAAAGTGGTATTTTTAAAAATATCTCTTTAATGAAGGAAAAATGAAAAGTGGTACAAGGAAAGTGGTATTTTTGAAAATTCTCATTTCCTTATACCACTTTTCAAAAATACCTTAATCACTTTTACCCTTGTTTTGTAAGAGGAAAAAAACACACTTATAACCATTGAGTTAATTAATCTAAGACTTAGGATTTAGGTGGGGGTGGGGTGGGGTAGGGTAGGGTTAGGGTTTAGGAATGTAAAATTTAGGATTCTAATTAATTTTTAAAAAAATTGTCTTTTAAAAAGTGGTATTTTGAAAATATCTTTTTAATGAAAGTAAAAATGAAAAGTGGTACAACAAAAGTGGTAAATTTGAATTCTCCCATAATTTTATGCATTAGTTAAATTATTCTTTGAAAACTAAACACTATAAACATTTTTATTTGCATGGAACACACCTATTATCACTTTAAACGTTATTTAAACTCCACAAAAATACTTTTAATATTAATATTTCCTCTTAAATGAATGATATTTCTAAAAGGTCTTAAACCACTCAAAATAGGTTGACGAGTTCAAATTTAACTTCTATATTCTTGAAACTAATGATATAAATTAGGTTTACTATGATGCGTAAACTAAAAGAGAAATTGTCAAAAATACAACTTTCTTTATACCACTTTCTTATAACCATTGAATTAATTAATCCAAGACTTAGGATTTAGGTGGGGTGGGGTGGGGTAGGGTAGGGTTAGGGTTTAGGAATGTAAAATTTAGGCTTCTAATTAATTTTTTTAAAAAAATGTCTTTTAAAAAGTGGTATTTTGAAAATATCTTTTTAATAGAGGTAAAAAAAAAAGTGGTACAACAAAAGTGGTAAACTTGAAATTTTCCCAGAATTTTATGCACTAGTTAAATTATTCTTTGAAAACTAAACACTATAAACATTTTTATTTGCATGGAACACACCTATTATCACTTTAAACGTTATTTAAACTCCACAAAAATACTTTTAATATTAATATTTCCTCCTAAATGAATGATATTTCTAAAAGGTCTTAAACCACTCAAAATAGGTTGACGAGTTCAAATTTAACTTATATATTCTTGAAACTAATGATATAAATTAGGTTTACTATGATGCGTAAACTAAAAGAGAAATTGTCAAAAATACCACTTTTCAAAAATATTTTAATCACTTTTATCTTTCTTTTTTAAGAGGGAAAAACACACTTATAACCCTTGGGTTAATTAATCTAAGACTTAGGGTTTAGAGTTAAGGATTGATGTCTTGCATATTTTCATTGTTTCACCCATTCATCCATGTGCATTTTGATCATATAGACTAGGATTTAGTCATTTTAGGTTGCATTTTGCATACATGAGTCTTTATCAGGTGTTGGAGTGTGCCATGGAGTGATTTGAGATGTTTGGGAGCATTGTGATCCAAAAGGGGTGAAATATGAGCATGGATGGAGCACTTAAAGAAATCTTCTGTTGCTAAGATTTTGTGGAGACATAGAAAATTGAGTTAGCTTTCTAATGGAAGTAGTTTCAAATCATTTGAAGATGTAATGAAGGAGTTATGACCAATTTACTAGAGGCATATCCACCCTGTTCGAGCATCCTGGAGCGACCTCATCAGAGCGACCTACCAAGGTCGCTCCCAGACAGAGCGACCTCTCAGAGCGACCTACCAAGGTCGCTCCCAGCCAGAGCGACCTCACCGGAGCGATATGGACAGGTAGCTCGGCCTGGGAGCGATTGGTCGCTCAAAAACCACCCTGGAGCGACTTTACCGGAGCGATATGCACCGGTCGCTGCGCGGCTTCCTGGGACGAATCTTAAGACATTTCAGGGACCTTTTGGTCATTTCTTTTCATTGTTTTACACTTTCTAAACCTAAGTTTAAGTACTTCTTGTAGCCTACCCAGGCAATTATCTTTGTTTTTGGAGAAAACACAAAAACCTCTTGGAAAAGTTCATTTCTATGAATCATTCTTCATTGTTCTTGTGATCTTGTTTATCTCTTTGCATTATCTACTTATCTTAACATGATTAAGCTTGAATCCAATATGGGTTTGAGAGGAATCATGAAGATTAGTGAGTAATCCACCTTTGAATTCATGGGATAGGGAGATTAAGGGTGATTAGGCTAGAACTAGGATGTTTAGTGTAGATTTCTCTTACTCCTTGCTAGTAGAGTATTCTTAATGCATCCTTTGAGTTGGCCTCTCAAGGGTTGAGCTTTAGGCATTTCCCACCTCACAAGGTGTTCGATGAAATGCCTGAGTCAACTCTCCTAAGCTTTTAGTATACTTTGCCAAAGACATTTGTTGTTAAAGGTGCTAAGATAGCTGATAGACTTGTTAGTAATGATTGCTTTCATATTATTCAACCAAAGACATTTGATGTTTGAGATATGTTAGCAAATGAACATTCATCTAGACATAGAGTTTGTTTAGAATTGTGTCTAGGCTTAAGGTTGATAGTTTGATTGATCATTTGCCATCCTTAGTTCGAAACTTGATCACCCAAGGTCTAATCCCTACTCCCATGAGTTCTCCTTTCTCTTAATTAAGGAAGTTATTTTAGTTATCGCTTTACGTATTAGTAGTTATAGTTTAAAACCATCCATTATTCGATTGCACTTAGATTAAGTGAGTACTTGCATTCTCGGTGCTTTTATATCTCTCAGAACTGGTTCGACAATCTCTTATACTACAACATTTGTCTTAGGAGCCTTGAAAACTCTTAACATCAGGGATGGTGTAAGGTAGAGGTAGGGTTTAGGAATTTAAAATTTAGGATTCTAATTAATTTTAATAAAACTTGCCTCTTAAAAATGATATTTTTGAAAATGTCTTTTTAATTAAAGTAAAAATAAAAAATGGTACAAGAAAAGTGGTATTTTTGAAAATTTTCCAAACTAAAATTGGTTAGAAAAACGTGTATTAGATCATTTAGTATATTTACGCATAAGAAGTTATGTTTATTAGGCTGTTGGACTAAAACTGCATGTCAATATATTTCAAAAGAAACCTATGTAAAAGTTTATGTCATTTTAAAGTTGTATATCAATATCTTTCAAATATATATTTCCATGGAACCCATATATTAGAACAAGTTTTAGTCGATTTCATGGTTTAAATTATTCTTCAGCTTCAATCATGTAAAAATTATTTAATTAGGCTCAGTTATATGAATTGAAATGGTAATTTTAAAATATAATAAAAATATACTTTGCGTTCAGGGCGGGTAGTTGGCTAATTATTCTTATTTGACATCATATATGTTTTTAACCAAGCCAAAGAGACCAAACCTGTCCAACACAGTTTTTCATTTTTCACTTCACTAAAAAAACCAAGTTGAGAGATTAATTGTATTTATTAATTTTTACTGGTTTAGAATTTCAAAAATAAATTAACTGTATTTCATTTTTCATTTTTTACTTTACTATAAAAATTAATTGTATTTATTAATTTTTTACTGGTTTAGAATTTCAAAAATAAATAATTACAAAATTCTCATTTACGACTGAAATTTAATACATTTTATTAATATGTGTGAAAACTGTAAAATATACATTATATTGAAACAAACAAAGTATGATTTAAATATGGTACATAGTCGATTTACATGTAGTAATCGATCATTCACTTCAACCCAAAAAAAAAAACAAAACACCTAGACAAGTGACAACAATGCTTTGGTCAAAATGTTGTACTTTCACATTCCTCATGCATGTACAGCATTCTCTGATTTAGCTCCTCGCATTTTAGTTTGTAAGTATCTATATTTCCCATTTCAAGATGCAAAGTGTAGAAGAGCCTTTCTCATGGAGACCTTGAATATGAAATATCCACAAGAACAACCCCCATTTTCTTCTAACCTACTTACCACATTAGATATCGAGAACTATGACACTCGAGGCATAACGTGAAACCGCCTTTGGTTAACGTTCAATGTCTTGTTTGGCCAAACAAAAAACGTGTCTCTTTGACCAGATACTCGCACCAAGACTTCTTCCTTTTTTTGTATTAGTTTCTTTACTTCCTCTTGCAGCTCTGGTATGTACTTCAAGCTCCAAGAAACCGTCTGAACTCTGAAGCATACTTAGCTTCTTATACAAGAAAGTAAACAAACATGGGTGAATCAATATTCTTCTTCTAAATGGTATATGCAATGTTCGGAACTACGCTAGGCATTAATCGGGCGGTCGTTATGCGCCTAGCGAGTTAAAAAAAATCGGGGATTAATGAAGATTAATTTTTAATAATTTTCAATGTTTGGGATACATATATGTATATTTATTAGCTTTTGTAGACAATAGTATTAAAGTTACTGCGGTTTAGTGGTAAATGTGCATGATTTTAAATGCATCACCTTGAGTTCGAATACCCTATAACACATTCTTATCTTTTTTTTTTAATTTCTTTAACGAATTGCGTTATTGTAATTACATTATCTTCTTCTTCCCCATGGTTTTGATTTTTTCTGCAATATTTCTTGCGGCCGTCAACCATGGATCTACGAAATCAACTAAATTTATAAGGTTTTCAGGTTCATTATACATCAAATATATAGATCTTTTCTATAAGGTTTTCAGGTTCTTTATACATCAAATATATAGATCTTTTCTTTATTCTTTGATTTACAACCTTCAAAACTAAAAAAAAAAGATTTTTTTTTATAAATCCGATTTTTGGGCTGCACATGATGAAATCGCTACGGTGAAACTCCGACTAGCGTTTTGGCGCCGCTTAATCGGGCTCCGCGGCCGCGTTTTCTAACCATGAGTATATGTGCATAGACAAGTTTATTAGAAATATCAACATCTTATTTTACTTATTTTATTTTTATCATGTTTCCAAATTATATAAATCAAGTCTCTATTTATAGAATATAGAAAAAGATGAATTTTGATGTTAAAAGAATATAAAATAAATTAATTTCTTCTAAAAAGTGATTTTAAATAGCAAGAGAAATTAAAAATATCTAGAATTACAATAACCAGTTATGAAACATGCCATGTGGTATTGGTGGTCTCAATATATTGAAAGAATTTAACTTTGTTTAATCCACGTCATTTTATTCCTTTCAATACCCTCAATGCATTAGCTCATCCGTTGAATACTTTATTCAAAAGTATCATTGTATTTAGTTTTATACTGTAAAAGAGAAATATTAGTATATGTCCTAGGTCGACACATGCCAGAGTATGTGCACCACACGTGAACTATGTCCAGTCACCAGTAGACTAATGAACTATGTCCAGTCACCAGTAGACGAATGAACTATGTCTAGTCACCAGTAGACTACTGTGATCAGAGTTAATTGCATGCAATAGAAATGCGCAGTCATTATAATAAGAAGACTACATTGATAAATTTAGCATAAATTATATTTTTTAGGTTTTCATTAGAAAGCACGTAATTTATAAATTTTAAATTTTAATATTTTACATAAATTTGTGTAAATGATGTTTTTAATTCTTTTTATTTTTGTGCAAATCTATTTTTTTTGTGGCGAAGATAAATTTTACTTGTGCTAATATTTTTTTATTTTAAATACTAAAGTTTTAGATGAATTTATTTTATTAAAACCACAAAAATAATTTTAATATTATTAGATCTGTGAAGGTTTAACTTCTGATCTTAAATTTATGAAAAGAGTGAATATATTTTTATTAATTTGTCAAATACATTTTCATGTTTTTAATTTCAAATTTTATGATTTATAGAATATTCATTATACAAAATAATTTGTCATGGTTTTCAAATGAGCTTCTAAAATTTATCATGATTAAATTGAAAATACCCTCAGAATTACGATCGATAATCATATATTTTATAAAAAAATTATGCATATTAATAGTTGACAATGAACACTTATACATATTAAGTATTTAGTGTAAATTCCTTTTTAGATAATCTAATTTATTTTAATAAATTATTTTCTTTACAGTTTGAAATCCAGATTTTTAGTGTTAAAACATAATGATTTTTTTTCACTTAATTTTGTTGGAACTGTGTAACTAATTAGATTTTATATTTTTTATGATAATTAAATAAAATTTTAAATTATATATTTAAAAGTAATTTTTAAAAATAATTAGATTTATTAATTTTTGTGTATTAATTTAAAATGTTATATATTATGAAACAGGTGGAGTATTTGCTTTATTCCAAAATAAAGTACTGATTTTAATAATCTTTGTTGCAAGCCTATTATTCAAGAGGCGGTAATAAATTCACAATATATTTTTGGTCAGTTTTGCCATCTAGTGCGTATTTCTTTATATCTCCAGGATGCACGGATAACCAACCAAATAGCATCTCATTAATCATGCATGTAATTATTGGTTGGTAGTTAAATCTTTAAAGTTTAAATGGCAGGACCACCAATTAAATAAATAATTGTCAGTTGTTGACAAAAAGTGGTGTCAGTTGCTCACCGATTTTCTAAAACACTTTTTTTTTTGTCTTTTTCCTTTTTTCAATACTAATTTCTTATTTTATTACAAGTTGTAAAAAACATTATATACATAATCTTACAATCAACAATTATATGAATTTTATAAATATTTCTATCTAATAATTTCATTTGCACCATTTTGAATTATCTTATCAATACTAACATCTGACAATTTTACTTGTACAACTAAAAATTTTGCCCGCAATGCATTATGCATACATCAAAGTACTACTAACATTTATAAGTAAAGAAGGCATTTTTAATTAAAAAATTAGCAAAATGTGCATACATTTATTATTTAATATAAATACATTAGCATGTTTAACATAAAAATAAATTGCATACTATACAATAATAGCATATATAACTTAATCTATATATTATATTATTAATAAATTGTGTATAATATTAGTAAATGAAAATTTGTTAATCATTCAGTATGTCAGTTGATGAAATTTCTTTTTATATCACCATTATAGAAAATATCAAATTTTAAACATAATTTCAGTAGAAGATTATTCATTAATTGAACTGAAGAAGATTATTCAGTAGAAGATTATTCATTAATTAATAAAATATATTATTCATTAATTATTTAAATTATAAATCATCAAATCTAAATATTTATTAAGGAAAACTACAAACCAATTTATTTTTTAACGTAATAATTCTAATGCCAAAAATCACTTCACAAATAGTACTATAGATATTAAATATTTCATGTATTTTTCCCAATAACCTGAATATTTTTTAGTAAATTGTTTTCTTCACAGTTCAAAATCTGGATTTCTTGATAAACACATTAATGAATCATAAAAACACTAACTCCTTCTACTTAAAGTTTTGGTACAAAAGATATTTAGACAAGAAGTGTAGAATGAATAATCAAGGTTTTGGCACCAGAACAATATTTACATAAATTATAATTTAACTGTTATTCTTAAATCGAAGTGTAGATGAAAATTGAATTTTATAGCTGCATACGGACGTAGTGGTAAGTTTATCAAAAACGTGATGTTGCTATGTTTATCTCCGACAAGGTTGTAGCACACGTACTCTCCCGTCGACACCCACCCAAAGTTTGGGAGCAATGGAGGGCCCAATGCATGCATTATTGCTTGATTGAAGACAATTTTTGTTTTAGTATTATCTTTAAGCTCATTTGGAGGGCCCAATGCATGCATCATTGCTTGATTGAAGACAATCTCTTTCTCTTGAAGCTCATTTGGTGGGAGCTTGGGATTGTCTTTAACTCTAGGTGGAATAATATTGACCTGTGACACACACATACATACATATATATATATATGTACATATACTCTTTCCATTTTTTTTCTTTGTCTCACTACTCTTTTCATTTTTTAATAGATGACGTTTTAGAAGCCATCACATAATAAAAAATATTTAATTATTTACATTTTCTAAATAAAAATATTATTGATTATTCATTTAATCACAATTCAACAAATAATAAAATAAACTGAATAATATGATTGGTCATATAATATAAATTGTAAATAAATTTTATATTAGATTAGAAAATATTATCTAATTTCGAGCAAAAATTTTATCTAAAATGTCTAGTATTTCTTTTTTTGACTGAAGAAATTTCTAGTATTTAATCATTGTTGTCAAACCAAAATTAACAAAGTATAGTATAAGTATTTCTTTTGTTCCAAATATTATAATTATTTTGAAGTGCTATACGACGTAGTACGTCGTACCATAACGAGGAAACTCGTTTTTGTAAGCATATACCACTCATATCTCATTTGAAAAGGTGATATCTAAGGCAGGTACTCTTTTTTGGAACTGATCTAGGCTAGGTACTTATTGATTAAACTAGTTGAATTTTGTAAAATAAACCTTGTGTCAGGTTTTCTCTATGTTCGGAATTGCGCTAAGCGGAAATCAGTCTCGGCCTAACGAATTGTAGAAAAATTAGAAATTAAACGATGATTAGTTGAAGATTAATTTTCAGTACTTATTCAATTTTCTGATAATTATATATATTAGTGAATGTTTTCCATAGAAAAAACGATATTGGCTATGGTAGGTGAATTCTAAAACTTGAATATGAGTAACAGTTCGTGAGTTGGAACCTAGGGATGTGTTTTTCTTGCTATCTTCCTCTTCAAGATGTTTTAGAGTTCCGCAAACAAAATTTCAGAGCCTTCATACCTTTGTTTCTATGTTTTCATCAATTTCTTTTGCGTTTTCTTGATGTTTGTGCTTCATTCTCGTAGATTGAACACGTAGCATTCGATTTAAAGCTTAAAACTTCAAAAACGTGATTTTTTATGACTCCGACTTAGGTCATTTTCATTCATAAGAACCCCACTAAACTTTTTTTTTCTGAATTAAAAAAAAAAGAAAAAAGAAAAAAATAAAAATAAACCAATCGTGAACCGTCATGTATCGTGAACAGTGCAAGAGACGGTTCTTAATTAGGAATTTTTAGAGACGAGTTCTTAAGAAAAGTGGTGGGACCTACCATCTTTTTGGGTTAAGAATCCCTAAGAACCCCTTGATGGAGATGCTCTTAGTGGCCAAATAAGATGAAATCGCCTCGCTTAACCACCGCCAAGAATTTCTCTGCTGTTTAATCGGCAGGTGCGGCCGCATCTTAGAATCTGGAATTAATACTAATAATCGTTTATAAAATAGTGAAGCAATTCATTGATATAAATGAATGAATGCATAGACATAAATTATTATCTAATTATTCAACAAGTATATGAAAATCCATGAATTTACGAAAAAAATAAAAAATCCAATTGATATGTTTTACATGAATGCAAAACTATTGAATTTTCAATCAGGGTATATATTTATATAATGGGCAAATCTCCTAAAATAGCATTTTTAGATTTTATCTCTTAAATAGTTCTCATAGATCAAAACCACCAAATTAAGTTTCGTTAAAGTGTTGAATAACAATTACCCCTATTTGAAATTTTATTAATTATTTATTGAATATAAAATAAATAAATATTATAAAAATGAAAATAATAAATTGAAAATATTTTTCTTCATAATTTTATTTTCAATATTTTGAATTAGTTTTTCAAAATTTTGAGAAATATATATTTTAAAAGTTTTAATAGGATCTTCATGAATATGTATGATATATTCATGAATTTTTATTTTTTCCCCGGATTCATGAATGTCTTTATAAACGTGTAATTAAAATTTTTGAATATAATTTATATATTTGAGAAGTTCTTCCTAAATCTGTATAGCATTTTCCTGAGTTTGACATTATACATATTTAAATAGGGAAATTTCATAAATATACTTTAACTAAATTTCGTTACACGTTTTAATACACAAACTTTTCACTATTCAGTTTAATACCCCAACTACTTACTTTGTTCATTTTAGTACACAAACTTATAAACCAATGCCCTTTTTAATAGAGAAATGGTCAAAAATACAAGTACAGTTTTACAAGTTTGTGTAAACAAGTACAGTTTTACAAGTTTGTGTAAAAAATAGATATTAAAAAGCATTGTTTTACAAGTTTGTGTATTATAATGAACAAAATAATTAGTTAATGTATTAGCTTGGGTAGCAAAAAAGTTTGAGTACTAAAAATATTTATGAAATTTAGTTGGGGTGTGAAATTTCTCCTATTTAAAATGTATAATATTTTTATTATATAAAATTCAGGAAAATCTTCTTAAAACTTTAGGTAGATATTAGGGAAATTGTCAAAAATACCACTTTCCTTGTACCATTTTTCAAAAATACCTTAATCACTTTTACTCTTATCTTTTAAGAGGGAAAAACACACTTATAACCCTTGGGTTAATTAATCTAAGACTTAGGGTTTAGTGTTAAGGGGTGGTGTAGGGTGGGGGTAGGGTTTGAGAATTTAAAATTTAGGATTCTAATTAATTTTTAAAAAAATTGCCCCTTAAAAATGTGGTATTTTGAAAATGTCTTTTTAATAAAGGTAAAAATGAAAAGTAGTACAAGGAAAGTGGTATTTTTGAAAATTCCCCTAGATATTATACATTTTTAAGAATATCTTACTAAATATATTTATAATTCAAATTAAGTAAGATATTCATAAATATATATTCATGAAGGTCTTTCTAAACATATATTTAAGAATTTATTAATAAATACACATTTATGAAAGTATTTCTAAAATTTATCAACATATTATACATATTTATCAATACATTCTTAAATTTAAGAAGATATATCACTTATTTAGTAATATTTTTCTTAAATATGCATATAATTCACACTAAAGAAGATATCATACACATTTATTAAGGTTTTCCTAACAAATTTCAAGAAAAAAATCGTTTCAATTTTCTTTTAAAATAGATACAATTTTTTGTTGAAAAAGTTCAAAATTTTTGTTGATTTTTGTATTTAATTTATATGAAATGGTATACTTGTCAATTATCTTTTTAATGAAACTTATTTGAGAAATTACCAAAAATACCACTTTCCTTGTATCACTTTTCAAAAATACCTTAATCACTTTTACCCTTGTTTTTTAAGAGGAAAAAACACACTTATAACCCTTGGGTTAATTAATCTAAAACTTAGGGTTTCAAGTTAAGGGGTAGTATAGGGTGGATGTAGGGTTTAGGAATTTAAAATTTAGGATTCTAATTAATTTTAAAAAAATTTACCCCTTAAAAAAGTCATATTTTTTAAAATATTTCTTTAATGAAGATAAAAATGAAAAGTGATACAAGAAAAGTGGTATTTTTGAAAATTCCCCAACTTATTTTGGTCATTTTAACTTTTGCCGGCTAGTTTAGAAAAAAAACATATTTTAGGGTTATTTAAGACCATTTCTCTTATATTTTTCACATAAAAACTAAAAATTAAAAATACAGGAGCATTAACAACGCAGAAAAGATATGTATTCAAAATATAGTTTGCAGATTTTTTTCTGGTGGAAGAATATTATTATATAAAGATAATAAAAATCAAAAAACGAAGGGTAGATGAAAAGTCGACGACAATGGCTTCGACCTAAAAACAAAAAACGACTCGACGACAAGTCGACAGCGCTTTAGTCAAGAATGACATATTATCTAATAGAAAACGAGTTTCCACATCCCTCATACAAGTACAAAACCCTTTGAGTTAACTCATCGCAAATTAGCTTGTAATTATCAATCTTGTCCACTTGGAGATGCAAAGTGTAGAAGAGTCGTTCTCCTCGAGAATTCGAAGATGAAAGATCCACGAGAACAAACCCATCTGCTTCTAGTCCACTCAGAACATTACATATCGAAAAATTAGGAATCTTGGACGATGAGATTTGGACCGTCACTTCGTTGCCTATGAGGTTAGTCGCAAACACGGTGGAGAAATAACTAGCAGCCACCTTTGCTTGCGGCGTAACGTAACGTTCTCTTTGATCCGATACTCGCACTAAGAGGTCTTCCTTCTTTTGTGTTAGCTTCCTCACTTCCTCTTGCAGCTCCGGTATGTACTGCACGGTCCGCAAAACGGTCTCAGGAATACTTAGCTTCTTCTGCAATACAATAAAGCCAAAAGAAAAAAATAAAAAGGATTGATAAGATACTCTTCTTCTAAATGGTAACAATTAATCTGATCTTGGTAACATATTCATATGACATATATCAGAATAGGTTACTTACCGACTGATCTGATCTTGGAAGACATGAACGAAGAGATGAGAACAAATAGTTGGCTTTCTTGCGACGATTACGCTCATTGGCATTGTGATTAAGCTTCTTGATCACGACCGAATTGTTGTTTATTCCATTTCCCTCCGACGAAACAGGAAACCCTAAACTGGTCTGATGATGAACCACTCCATACGTCTTCGGAACCGGAAAATCAATAAATGTGTCGTTGTTATGGTTATCTCCGACGAGTTTGTAGCTATCGTACTCTCCCGTTGGCGCCCACTCAGAGGCTGGGAGCAATGGAGGGCCCAATGCATGCATTTTTGCTTTACTAAAGACAATTTTTGTAGCTTTTTCTTCTCTTGAAACTGTTTTGTTTGGGATATTACTGACCTGCGATACCTAAATATATAGATAGTATTAACAAAATAAATAAATAAATCTCTATTGTTCAATCAAAGTAACAAACTATATTATAAGTATTTGTGAGCTTGTAAGCATTAACCTCAAGCATATAACGATCGAGGAAATTCATTTTTGTAAAGAGGAATCTCATCTTTGTAAATACATACTATAACGAGGAATCTCACTTTTGTAAACATATACCACAAGCATATACCACAAACATATATAATTAGATAAGGTGATATCTGGGGCAGGTACTCACTGATAGAAATAGTTGAATTTTGTAAAATACACCCTGTATTAAGTTTTTTTTCTAAACCAAATATTCTTCACTATTTTACCATATTTTACCAAAATAATATTATTCCTCAGGGAAAATACATATTCTCTCTGATTCATAGAAAGTGATGTTTGGCCAAATTTTTTCCTAGTTTCGTTTTAGATAATATTTTTGATTTTTAATATAAAACTAACATATTTTCAATTTTTATTACAATGTATGTTCTTTAGTACGTTTTACACTTGCTTCAATAATTTTTGTGTAGCTAATAAATGGTGTGTAATCTAGGAAATAACAATTTTTAATCTTCGTACAAAAATCTTGTTTTTTATATGCTGTTATTACATTTTTGAATTACATCACTACCAGTTCCATGGTTTAAAATTAACATTTGTAATGGTACTTACTAAATCAAAGAAATTTTATGAACAGATTTGGGGATAATTTACTTTACCAACACAAAAATACTTCACAGAAATTCGTGAGAAATGATTATATACATCTATAATTTAATTTGTAATAATCTATTAAATAATTTAAAAATATGTTGGGGGGTCTCCATACAATGAACATATAATTTTTTTTCATATTTAATTCTAGGAAAATAGTAGATTTATTTGAAAATAATTTAAAACTTTTTTGAAACAGTATATTTATATTTTGGTTAGTAAAGCTTCTTATAAAATTAGCATTTTAATTGTGTTCTAAAAAAAACTTAGCGTTTGATTATATTTAGTAAAAAATTCATTAATGATATTCATAGAGGGAAATTGTTTTATAATGGTTCAGAAATTATATGTAAGTCCATGAATTTATAAAAATAAGGAAATATCAGTTGATCTGGTTTACATGACAACAAAATAGAAAATTTAAACTTAGGGCATACATATATTATAGACAGAAAATCAAATCAGCTACTTTATTTAAAAAGACATGTATTCAAAAAAAGTGGCATATTGTCTTCATCAGGTGAAGAATATCATGTAAATATACTAAAAACCAAGAATGTTCCTACTGACTGCATCAAAGTAGTAATATAAAAATTTAGGAATAATCACTTTACCAGAATACATAATTAATAGAAATTTAAGAACAATGAATATATTTTTCAACATAATGCAGAAAAGACAAAACTAACTACACTGAGTTAGTTAGCTAAAACGGTAGATTTTGATCAACGAAATCTATAGCAGTTGAGTGCTTTCAAGCACTCTATGCCAACTTGTCTACTTTGTATTCTTTTCTGGGAATTTGTTAAACTGCAAAATATGGGAGAATTCCCTTATATCGGTAAATTAGTTAAAATAAATGGACTGACACCATTTTCACCAGGTAAAGCCAACTCTAATAGGACACCAAAATACCAAATTTGATGTAATATCATTTTCACTAGAACACCAAAATTGACACCATTTTATCAAATTTGGTGTAAAGTGAATAGTGTTACACTAAATTCATCACACCAAATATTTAATATACATATTTTATTAATAATATAGTTAAGTTATTATTATAAATCTGTTCAAATTTATAATTAAACATAAATATATTATATTATTTATATTTTAAAATTATTTATACATAATTAAATATTTACATTTTATTTTTACGTAAGAAATCACTAAGAGATGACGTCCCTGATAGTGATCAATAGTCTCACACGATTTCACAAATTCTTTTTTCTTTTACCAATTTGAATTGAAAGCCTAATTTCATAAATTTTCCCTTTTGTCGCGATAAAGAGATGACGTCTCCGATATTCTTTTTAAAAAATTGAGACAATTTTAATATTTGTGGCCAAATTTCATTTTGTGTTATTAGGTTAGGTCAAGTCAAATTTTAGTTAAACTACGGTCATGTGACTTAGATTTTAATTGATAAACATGAGAATTAAACAGAATTGACGTTTTCAACGTCCACATTAATTTTTTGGATTAATGAAATTAAGTTTGTAATGTAAATTACATAATATTATTAAATTGATAAATGTTGTTATGGATAACATATATTTCATATAGTTAAATATACATTAGTTTAATTGTATAGTTAGTTATATAATGGCTGATACTTCATGTAGTCAATAATCATTTTTCTTTTAAACTTTGTGTCTTAAATGGAAACAGTGATAAGGAAGAAGAAACAAGTAGAAGTCCTTTTGTTTGGAGGAGAAATTGAGTTGCGGATCCAAGAGACTTTAATTTTTCAGGTAGGTAATAGTCATAATGCACACCTTTCCAAATGTCAAGACCATTTAATTAACACTATTAGTATTTACTACCAAGTATCATGACGAGCACCGGATAGAGTCCATACGTTTATTATATAGCATAATTTTAGAACTCTTTAACATATTGTTGCTCGCAATAATATTAATGATTTAAGTTTACAAAAAATTTAGTTATACAGCAAGTTGTAAAATAGAAAACTCACGTTTTTAATTAATATACTAGATTTTGATCCAACGCTTTTCAAGCGCGGATTTTTGATTTTTACTGTTTTAAAAATATTATTTAATGATATTTGTAAACAGACAGATTTTAGATATTTTTAGGTTTTTACAAACCTACACAGATCTTGAATGATCGTACTCGACACCGTCCGTAAATTCATAATATCCGGATGTAAAATCACTTTAAACCCAAATATTCAGAAAAACCGAATTGTAGTCGATAGATATTTAGATGACCATTTCTAACACCCGCATGAGTGTTATCGTAAATTGTAATGTATAACATATATAATTGTGTTTATTTTATATATGTTTGTATATTTTGAAGTTGTTCACATTGTATTATTGTTTGATCTATTAGAGAAGAAAATTTATGTAATATTTAATTGGATCATATAAATATTATATTATCTTATATTTATGTTGAAATAAGAAAAATTATATAACTAACAAATTAATATGATTGTCTAAATTATCATAATTTTTATGTTTGTATATAACATATTTAAATTAATAGCAAACATCTTTAAAATAGTTAATATAAAATATAGTTATTATAACAACTTGAGAAATATATATATATATATATATATATGTAAATGTATATGTATATTACATATTTACGTTAACGATTTTTTTTTAAACTGAATATGTTTAATCATACACATTGAAATATTTTTATATACAATTGAAATATTTTGGGTCTTATGTTAATGAAATTATTAAAAAAACATTAAAGAAAGAACACTACTATCTTTGTTTCCAAACAAAACTTTTTTTTTAAAACTGCTATTCATGTTTTCAAACAAAACTTTTTTTTTAAACTGCTACTCATGTTTCGAAACAATATAAAAAATACTCTAATTAATAAGATAAATATATAACTAACTTGATATGGTCAATAAATTATGCACTTTTCTAACAAATTTGAAAAAGTCCAAAAATTAATAATAACTTTTATGGTAGATAAATTTAGGATTCTATTTTAATAGATTAGATTATTAAACCCCTTTTTGGACGAATCGGAGCTGCATTACAGGGATCTGCAGGACAAAATACACTCCTCAAAAGTTTAGCAACCACCGCCTCAATGAAGCACATGCGGATCCAGATAATCACAATAAAACTAGATATGAATCTGATTTTTTTTGTCTGATTGGGTCTTACCAATTCTAGTGATATCATAAAACATCCACAGTTTGTCTGTTTTTTATTAATGGTTTTTGGTGATTTAAATCCCGAGTATTTTAAAGGGAATTTTTATGTTTACCATATTATTAGTATTTTTTATTTTTACCTTTATTAAAGAGACATTTTCATCAATACTATTTTTTAAGAGGTAATTAATTTTAAAATTAATTAGAATTCTAAATTTTACATTCCTAAACTCTACCCATCCCTCAACTCTAAACCTTAAGTCTTAGATTAATTAACTCAATGGTTATAAGTATGTTTTTTCCTCTTAAAAATAAAGGTAAAAGTGATTAATGTAAACATGAAAAATGGTATAAGGAAAGTGATATTTTTGACAATTTCTCTATTTTTAAATCGTATAAAAAACTTTTAACTAAAACTTATGTTTTTAAACTCTCTATTACAAAACCGTTAATATCATTAACCTTCCATTAACAAAGTCATCTGCTCTGAACGGAGATCCATAAAAGTGAAAGCGGCGTTTCGTATGGTCAATAAAACAACACGAAATGCTTACAATCAATGGATATTTTAGTGACTTAAACACTCAACTATTTTAAATAGGATGAAAAACGCTCAACTAAAATTTTATGTTTTTAAACCTTCAATTACTAAACATCAATTATCTTTAACCCTCTGTAAACAAAGCCATCTTTTGTAAACGGAAATCCGTTAAATTCAAATACATTGTTTCATTCAATCACAAAAATAAAGAGAGTAGAACTCTGTAGAAGACAAAAGGTTTGGCACCCAGAAAATTCGTATATTATTTTGTAATGAATATTGACAAAAAATAAGTTTTCCATACTTCAATACTCCCTCTATTTTAAATACTTAAAGTTATAGAGATTTTTTTTGAATTAGATGATGTTTTCAATTTAATTGTAAAATTAACTAATAAATTATAACCAATGATATTATTCAATATATTTTACTATTGATTAAACTGCAGTTAAGTGAATAGTTAATGATATTTTTGCTTAAAACATATATATATTTTTTTAATTTATGTGCTGATTTCTAAACATCGCCTATTAGAAAACATAGGGAGTTGATGTAACTATCGATCATTAACTTTAACCAAAAACACCGGACACAACTCGACCGCGGTAGCACTTTTTCCCCCAAACTAAGTATATTAATATTTTAATATTATCTAATTATTATATTAAATTTAAATACTTTTGAAAAGTTATTTTACATTTCCAGAGATTTTTTAATACTTAGAAATCTATATTATATTTTCTATATCATAAATTTTTTATACACTAATACATTAAGGATTCTTTGGATATCTTCTGTCTTTTTATAGGGAAAAAATATCTCCAATGTTCAATATAAAAGTATGCAATAACTAAAAAATCAAGAACAAATTATTATCCAAACGAATTTACTCGTTCTTTTGTCAGTACCCATATGATTAGATCAAGTGGTAGTCGAAATCCAAGCGTCCTGAAGAGAGATGCTCGTCTTGGTCTGATCTACATAAGAAAAAAAGACACCAATACTTCTTGCTTCCTTGGTAAGAAAATTCACAAGTAAATTTGTAGACATAGGATATGAGAACTATTGAATTTCAAAAAACCATCTCGTAAAATGTGAAATGAGTTTAACTCATAAGCAAAAACTAACCAATCAATTGGGTTAGTAATCATGTCCACCAAATCTGAGTAATCTGTCTCTATCGAGATAGTACTAATCTGTAGATTTCATAAGCAAGACATCGTCAATAGTAATCCTCCATCTCATCATGAGGTATCGAGAGACTTTTCGGACAATCTTTTAGTCCAAAATGTTCAATTTCCATTTTATCCCTGTAGGTCTATCGTAATCCACTGACATAACAATGATTTACTCATGAAGTCGATTTGGCAAGTTGGATTTGAAAGTCCATAAGGAAAAACAACATGATTATTGTATTTTCCATTAACGTGCCGTTGTTGATGTTCTCTCTGGCGAGGTGGTTACTCTCTCATTCTCCCATCGACGTTGAATACAAATTTGGATCTCAGGACTTAGGTGGACACATGCCAAAGTCTGTGGACCACGCGTGAACTATGTCCAGTCACCCGTAGACTAAGTGGATCAGAGAGTTACATAAGAATATTGCATGCATTAAAAGTACACTTATTACAATATATAATAAGAATTCATATATCGAATGAGGACTGACTCAGCGTCAAGAAATTGTTCGAAGCTCGTGGAACTCATGTGGAAGAAGCATCGGGTAAACAAATCCAATGTTGTAGGCATATACATGAGCAATTTCATGTTTTAAGAATCGGCATTAAAAAAATTAAAAATGAAACTATACATTATATTAATATTTAAATATATATATATTCGAAAGTTTTGAAAATATTATTTGAGATTTTTATAAAAAGTTGGAATGAATTATTAATATGAAAGAATAAAATTGGAAATCCTCAATAATGATATCTATACATAAGCATTTTATATATTTGTTGACCCCAAAACAGTAAAGCATCTCACTGAATTAATATATTAAATAAATATTAGTTGTAATTCAAGGAACATGAGTGGGATATCCTAACCCCTTTGAGAGACCACTTTTCATGGTTCATTTGGTATACTTGAAAAAAAAAAATTTAATGGAAAGAAAGTGATGGTATTCGAAACTCCCCAATTAACAAAACTAGAAGCAGAAAGTTGAAAACACGATGAAGAAGGAAGAAGAAGAGAAAAAAAAAGTCATGGATCAATAAAATGTGGCATGCCCTTCTGATCCCCCAAATCTCGACATGCAAGATTGCTGCGTTTTGGATTGATCATGACCCGATTAATTGTTTAGGGTGGTATCTAAAGGGTAATATGGGAGGCAACACTTTCAAACAAAAAAGATATCGTAAGATCATATCAACACTTCATCCCGAGATGGATTAACTATTCGGGACGATGACTTGTCTCTATGATAGAGGTTATCAGATAGTCTGCTTAGAAACAGATTTTTCGAACCTATATCTAGATGATCAATAATCTACTTACAAAAAACATATGTTTTACAACGGCTGATTTTGAGGTTAATTCGTTGTAAATGATATGTTACAATGAATAACCACGATAACTGATTCATTGAAAATTGTCAGTTATAACAGGTAATTCATCGTAAATTGTTTATTAGTATTACGACGAATTGCTTTCGTCGTAAACACAATGTATAAATTCGTCGTAAAATCATTGTTCCATGTTCGTAAGTTTTACGAGGAATTAAAAAGGACTTCTTACTTAATTCATTGTAAATTTTACGAGGAATTAACAAGGCGTTCTTTTATGATTTGTTCTAAATTTTATGAGGAATTAACAAGGACGACTATCTTGTTAATTGTTTGTAATAACTACTAATTTATCTTCAATTTTTTTTTTCATTTATTGTTTTAAAAAATATATTGTTTTTAAAAAATATTATAAAATAAAAGAAATTTATGAAATATTAATATTTATAAAATTCATAAAAGTATTAAAATTTAAATTTATAACACAAAAACAAGAAATAAATACACAAATCAAAACTACCAACCTAAACTATAAAATCTATTTTTTCAAAAAAAAATAACTAACCTTCCTAAGATTTTTGGAAGAGCTTCATGAATATGATTTTATAATAATATATATTTTAAAAATATTATAAAAGAGAAGAAAAATTATGTAAATATTAATAAAATATTTGGAAGAGCTTCATGAATTTGATTTTATAGAGATATTATAAATATTTAAAAGCATATTCGTAAACTTTTTTAGGGATGTTATATATATATATATTGAGTAATATTATTCTAAATATAAATACAAGTTACATTGAAAATTTTTTTTTACACATTTATAAAAGCACTTTTGAATTTGATTTTTTTTTAAAGTTCAGGAAGATATCATACACATCTAGAAATATTTTTCTAATTTTTTAAAGAAAAAGCATTAGCTAAAAAAACTCTGAATTGGTTTTTGAAATAAAAAAAAAAAACTGAAAAGGAAATCCTTTCAAAACAATTGAAAAATTAAATTTTATTATTATTATTTTCTATTTTTCAGTATTTAATAAATAATTAACTAAAATTGTAAACGAGGCCAGAATTTTCATCCAAAAATATTTTTATTAAATTTGAAAATAACAGCTGTATTAAAATAAAGAAAAAAATTAGTGATGAATTCATTCTGAATAAAAATATATATAACATTTTTTGTTTATATAAATTTGTATATATATAATTAATAATTATGATTTAGTGAGATCATATATCTAACTAAGAGTTTTCTAAATATTACTATTTTATCAAATTATGCATATTTTACTTCGTTTTAATTTGAAACCAATAACTTTATAATTTGTAATATTTATTAATTTATCGAAAAAGATAAAAGGAATAATCAAGGTCTTGGCACCAGAAAAGTATTTAAATCAACTGAAACGTGCCATTGTTAAAGTTTTCTCCTTACTCGCCCATTAACACGGCCACTCAAAGTTTGGGAATAATGGAGGGACTAATGCACACGGTTTGCTTACCTAAGGGTAAGTATTTAAAATCTGTTTTCTAAATCGGTTGGAGTATTATTGACTTCCTTGTATATGCGGACAAAGGATTAAAGAAATAAATCCATGTTGTTTTTAATCAAGAAACTATATTATATATGTTTTATTCGTTAAGACTACCTAGTAAGTAATAAGTAGCATACTTATCATACCATAAAATAAATAAAAAATATTTGGGTCTCTAAATGGAGGAGAGGTTGATACGAACTAGAGCCTATATTCAACGCATGAACCAGGTCCAGTCACTATCAAAAATATTATGTAAGATCCTAACACGGATACTACACATATAAAATAAGACGATTATTATTTATATATTGGAAGATGACTCAGCTTGACGAAAGTGTTGCCGGCTCGTTGAATCAGGTGGAATATGCTTTCGTCCAAAACATTTTCGATGGTGTAAGCCTATACATAAGCATCTTCATGGTGTCAGCCTATATATAAGCATTTCAATTTAGTTATTTTTAGTCTTAAATCAATGCATCCTCATTATTTAACATAACAATGCCATTATAACATTTTGATCAACTTGATTTCATTTAGGTCTCCACTAACATATGTTCTGATTTAGTTATTCTTCCAAGAACAGGTCAAAAATATTCCCAATTTTTAAATGTGAACCAATGAGGTTTCATAGATTAATCTTATAGTGACGCACATTTCTAAACTAATATAATATTTTGTAAGCTACAGCTATCATCATGTAAAATTATTCTCATTCGATATAATATATGTTTTTAACCAAGCCAAGGAGACCAAGCCTCTCCAAACCACTTTTTCTTTTTCTTACTTCACCAAAATAAACCAAGTTTTTTTTTTTTTGCTAAAATTTGGGAAATAAACCACGTTCGAAGATCTATTTTCCAAAATCAAAGCCAAAACTCTTAATTTTTTTTGTTGTTGTCTATGATGGCTTCCTAATTGTCTCGTCTTCATGCTATAACATTTTTGTGACCACATCATCAGTCTATGCTACAACATTCGTTTTGCGTCGTCAACTTCCTCTCCTCTATTAAACCAAATTTTTATTAGTTATGAAGCTATAATTTATTTACTAAAGCAAATATTTGGATAAACAGACAAAACAACAAGCTTAATTTTTAAAGAAATATATGTGCATATATATATGGATGACGTAATCAAAAATTTGGAACATATGAAAAATATATGATACACTATGGGAATATGATGTATATTTTGATGAAAGACGAAAAAAACTTTTCAACGACTCTTTCTGAAGCTTTTTTTACCCTTTGTAGAACAAATATCTAAAATCTCTGTGCTTATTTCAAAGCATTCCTCAAAAGTCTTTGAGAACTTCCACACATAACAAAGTAGTCCTTTGTTTTGAATTTTACAGGAAAACTTCCACGGCCATTGTGGTTTGCAACTCATTTCCCCAAGGAAAGATAAAACCACATCATCATTGCCTCTTCTTTTTTTATGAACACCACACTTGTATTAAAAGATATAAGATTCACTCCTCTAGCCAAGAGGATGGTTTACAGATAAAGAAACAAGGCTTTAGCGATCGAGTCAGCTAGAAAGTTAAAGTACCTATCTACGAAGCAAAACATACAAAAGAAAACGATAGATCACTACAAGAAAACATGGTATATTCTGACGGACATTCCGACGAAAATTCACTTCCTCGGAATATATCGACGTTATTCCGACGTAATTCCGAGGAATAGAGAATATGCTTTGCATCGATTATGATGTTTTGTCCGATTATTGAGTATTCCGAGGAAATTCCGACGGACTATTTAGTGTTCTTCGGAATTTCCTCGGAAATTTTTATTGACCGGGAAAAGGAACCGCCAAAATTTTCGCGAAAATCAATTTTAGTGAATTCCGACGAAATTCCGACGAACTGTGTTCGTCGAAAATTTCCGTGTTTATTATCCAGAAACCTTTCTTCTTCCCCATTTTTCTTATCTCTCTCTCGATTTCCGGCGAGCTCACTCCATTTCCTCCATTATTTCCGGTCAATCTTCTCCATTCCTCCCCAAAACCTATCACTAAACATGTAAGAACTCTATCCCACTATTATTGGTTCTTTTTGTTAGGTTTTAGAATGAATTTGATGATTTTAGGATTGGTGGATTGATGTTTTTTTATTTAGGATTTTTAGGATTGTTAGGGTGATTAATAAATTGATGATTTTGGTTAGTTTTGTGTAATAAAACGTTTTTATATTTATAAAACTATTTTTTGATTTTTAAAAATATTTTTTTAATATTTATAAAACGTTTTTTGTATATATAAAAACGTTTTTTTATATTTATAAAACGTTTTTAGTATATAAAATCTATTTTTATATTTATAAAAACGTGTTTCATATTTATAAAATGTTTTTTGTATTTATAGAAACGTTTTTCATATTTATAAAACGTTTTTTGTATTTATAAAAACGTTTTTTGTATTTATAAAAATGTTTTTCATATTTATAAAACTTTTTGTATATAAAATCTATTTTTGAATTTATTAATCTCTTTTTATATTTATAAAACTATTTTTATATTTATAAAAACGTTTTTATATTTATAAAATGTTATTTGTATAGAAATATATTTTTATATTTTAATATGTATAAACTGATTTTTATACTTATTAAAATGATTTTTTGTTATTTCATTTAAAAAAGTTTAATTGGATTTGCCATATTTTAAAACTATTTGTAAAACTTTGTTTTACAAATAGGTCTAGTGGTGAGAACCAGACTAGGTGTCGCCATTCCGTACCACGAGGTCGTAGTGATACGATCTCCCACTCTCGGACTTCTTCATTGTCCCAAAACCAAGCTGTGGACGATTTTGCTCACCCTCTCGCTCCTCCGGTTGTTCCGAGAACCATGTATGTTGAACAGTTAGTTCAACAGCCGGGTCGAGAGCATCTTCTCGCTCTCACTCCATATCCACATGGACGATATCAAACATGGTAAACAACTTTTTTTATCATTTTATTTTATTATATTTTTTGTTTTAATTCTTAATTTTTTTTCCGGTATGTAAAGTTTGACCGGTCGGGAAACGAGATCAGTACCTTCATCAACTGGATGATGTACTCGACCCTCAAGAAGGGATATCCTACCTTCCCCAGCTTCCCTCCTGAGGAACAGCAGATGTGGTTCCATCAGTTTGCGGTAATTTTTAATTTTTTTAACTTATATTTTTAATCTTTAACTTAAAATTTCTACTAATTATGTATTTTTTTAGCAAAAATTCAACTGGAATCCTGATCACACAAACTTCATCCATACTTTCTTCTACCATAAAGTCATGGAAAATTATGGAAAGCAGATCTATGAGTGTAAGCAGAAGTGGAACATAGGAAAGACACCGAAATCGATTAACGAGACGGTGTGGACGAAGTTGATACAACACTGGGAGAAGGACGAGACGCAAGACCGATCGGTGACCAACTCCGGAAACCGCAAGAGCGAGCGTCGCGGGAAGGGCATGTTCAAGCACAACTTGGGTGCCCAGAGTATTCGCACTCTCGGAGATCGAATGGTAAGTTGAATCTATTTTTTATTTCAATTTTTAATGCATTTCTTACAATTTCTAATGTTTTTTTCAAAAAATATTTTTTTAGGCGTAAGAAAATGATGGTGAACCGGTTGATGATCTCGCCCTAATGAGGATGGTGTATACCAACAAAAAGACCGGCGACATTTCTGATGGTTTTGTGAAGGAAGTGGTCGACTTGGTCCAAAAGCCAGAAGGACGAAGAAGAGTTCCGCCTATCTCAGCTTCACTCTGATGAGGACGCCACTATTGCTGCTTCCACCAACCTGTCTCGAGTTCAAATCAACGAACTCGTTGAATCGGTAAGATCTTCATTTTAATTTTTACTATTTTTTCATTTCTTTATATTTATTACTACTAAATAAATTATGTTTTCTCTTTCAGACGGTTCCAAAGAGAAAAGGGTGTTTGGTCGGTTTGGGTCGTCGATCCCCGTCGGTTGCTTCTTCTTCATCAGCGCCTTTTGTTGATCCGGCACTCATGACACAACTACAGAACAAGGATGACCGCATATCAGCATTGGAGACCCAGAACAACACCATTCTTGCTCAGATGGCCGCGCAACAAACTGAAGTGGAAGCAACGAAGAGGGCGAATACACAAATGATAGATATGATGAAACAGATGTTCCCGGCCGAGTGTTAGTTTGTGTTTTTTTAAATAAAACTTTAAATGTTTTCTTTTAATTTGTAAAACTTTTAATATTATAATATGTTTTCTATTTCAGATTTAATTTAAATTTTAAAAATTAAGTTCAAAATATAAAATATTTTAAAAATTAATTATTTAAAAAAAAATAGTTTGCGAATATTCTAAGGAAAAGAGTCCCTCGGAAATTTCCAAGGGAAGAGGACCTCGAAAACTTCCGAGGGACCATTTCTTCGGAATATTCCGAGGGACAACTTTCCTCTGAAATTTCCGAGGGACACTTGTCCTCGGAAATTTCCGAGGGACAACGTTTCTCGGAATCCCTCGAAAATTTCCGAGGGGCATATTTCCTCGAAATATTCTGAGGGACACCCTTCCTCGGGAATTGCCGAGGAAACTGTACCTCGGAAATTCCCGAGGAAATTGCGAGGAAATTCTCCTAGGAAAGCATTCCTCAGAATTTCCTCGGAATATAACGTTTTCGGTATTCCCTCGAAACCTCTGACAAAATTCTGACGAAATATGTTTTTCCGACGAGATATTTTCGACGATCAATTTCGTCTGAATACCGTCAGAATATGCATATTCCGACGAAACTGCGACGAAATGGGTCATCGGAATAGCACTGCTTTCTTGTAGTGGATGATAGATGAGCGATGTCTCAAATTACTTTGTATATCTCCACCGGTGAGCAATTCTAGTTGATTGCTGCTATGAGCACTTGACAATATGATCTAGTGCAGATATGTTGGAGGCCTAGAGATAAAACATGAATGAGGGCAGACCTCATCGCCAGAGCCTCAGCCATAAGAGGAGAGGTAACACAGACCTCAGTCGTCTTTGATCCCCGGATCATTGGTTATCCTCCAGCGGATGAAAAAACCCAGCCGCAACTCGTTTTCTTATCCTCTCTATAAGAATGCAGCCAAGTCCTCCATGATGTTTGGTAATAAAGTAGATCATACTTTGAAACAAAATATTAAAGGCGCTCTTGGAGCTCGAGACAAAATAACTGAGGCCTCTAATGGATAGCATGAGATAAAATTTGTGTCCCCCATAATCATGGTGGGCTTAGATTTCTAGAATTGCATGACTTTAATGTGGCGTTATTAACAAAAAACTATGAAGATTAATTCAGTTCCCGAACTCATTACTAACCCGAGTACTTTAAGGGCGCTACTACAACCGATCATGTCCTATGTACTCGCCTTCTTATGGTTGGTGTATTATTATGGCAGCGAGACCACTTCTGAAGTCAGACATACGGAATACTATTAGGGCATGCCTCAACACTAATTTATGGAACAAACCATAGATCCCGGACCCCAAAGCACGGCCATTAAGGGTATCCAACCTAGTATATTACAGACAACCAAAACTCTTTATTCATTCCTTATTACGCATGATACCAATGATTGAGAAACTGCTTTCTTACAAGATTTCTTCCATCCCGAAGACATTCCTCTCATCCTCGGATTGAGACCTACTAACATGTGGTACATGGACGGTTATGTATGGAATTATAAAAAATCTAAAGTTTATTTGGTTAAATTCGGGTATGATTTGCAACATAAGAATAAACTATGAAAGGTTCACACTCAAGTTGATCAACTGAGTACCACTGGTTTAAAGAGCCATGTGTGGAGTGTTCGGGCTCCAGGAAAGATGAAACACTTCACGTGGCAAATCCTCAGACGATGTATTGCAATGACTGAAAGACTTGCTTTTATACACTTGGTTATCGACATGAGCTTTCCTAGATACGGTGGTCCAGAAGAAACTAAAAATCATCTTATTTTTGAATGTCTCACTGCCTTGCAGGTTTGGGTTTTATTGGACTATTCGTCCTTTCCGAATCTCTTTCCGAGTAACTCTTTTTACCAAAACATATACTTCCTGTTTTGGAGGAAAAAATATGACGTATTCGGAACCACTTATTGACACCTTCTATTTTATTGTGTGGTACATTTGAAAGGCAGGGAATGAAAAAATTTTTAATGGAAAGGATGCCTCACCTTTAGGCACCCTCCAGCTAGCCTTACTCGAAGCGGAATGCTGGAGAAAAGCTAACTTCGTGAAGACAGAGAGGAAGATGATACACCACCGGTTCCAGCCGCTGCTTTGACTCCTCAGGTGGGATCCCAAATCCTAACTTGCCAAATTGAGTCCATGGATCAATTATGGTACGGTCAGTGGACTAGGATGAACCCACTGGGATCATATGGGAGTTGAAGACTTTTGACTACAAGGCTACCGTAAGTCTTTCGGCCCTCCATGTTGAGATAGAAGGAGTTCTATGGGCGATGTCATGTTTACGGGATTTAGATATTACTATGATACAAGTAGAGACAGATTTCTCAAACTTGGTGGACATGATTGGTAATCCAGTTGACTGGCCATCGTTTGCTTCCGAACTAGTCTCATTCTTTCTTCTACAAAACGATTTTCCGCGCTTTAGCTCCCTCTTATCTTCAGATCCAGAAATATACATGCAGAATCTATTACCAAAGAGGTGAGAAGTAGTCGTGTTCTTTTTCCATGTAAATCAGATTCGATCGGAGTAAGCGTATGTTCGAAACCAATCAATTTCGACTACTACTTGATCTTATAAAATGAGTGTTGATAAGAAAAATATGTGAATATTAAAGTTAGTTAAACGAACAAATTCATGCTGTTAAACAAAATAATATATAAATAAATTCATCAGTGTCGTTATTATTTTACCATAGGTTGATGTTACGTTCAACTAGCCATAAACGGCAATGATAAATCCAGTTCGTAGGACTCCACCATTGTCGAGAATTTGTTAATTTATTGTTGTCCTTGTACAGTATAAATTTTATAAACTAATACTTTATATATTAATAAAAAATTTATAAAACTTATAAATTTAAGTTAGTCTAGTGTAAAATATAACTCACTTCGATAAGATAAATATGATAATAAACCTTTTAAATTCTTATGTAAATATATGGTCCTAATGTAAAAATAAACTAATAGTTAATTATATAAAGTTTATATGAATATATATAAGCAATATATTACATATTTTATTTTTATTTATATTGAAGTTTATCTTTAATTTTTTGAAAGCACTATGCTCTAGGGTTTTTTGACTAAAGGCTTACTATCCTCTACGGTTAATCCAACTAGGAAAGAGTCCAGCAGGTATTTAACTAAGCCGAAACTCAACCAGGCAAGTGAATTTGTTTCAAGAAAGAAAAGATAATTATGATTCTATTATAACATTAGTTTTTTTCTAAAATGATAGTAATATTATATAACCGGATCTGATATTTGCACATCTTTATAATATTCAAGAGGCGGTAAGAAACATGGCTGAACAAAATATATGTGAATTTTGATTTGTTATTCGTTTCGATTAGAACCAAAAAATTCAAATATTTGTAACTATATGAAGCAAAGCAAATAATAATGTGTAATATTTTGTGAGAAACAAAACAAATCACAAATACTAATATTTTTAGGAATCTACATCTGATTTGACCTGTTATGCATACACATATATTTCAAGAATTATATATCTGTTATATAATTATTTATATTATGTAAGTTTTATAATATTTTTATTTATTAAATTGATTATTTTAGTTGTAATAATTTTAAAAAGTAAATAATTTTTATTTTGTAATAATATATTATTATTTTGGATTTTTAATTTTTTTTTTAAAAATTATTTTATTTGTATGGATTGAATCAGATATCCGAACATCGAATATCCGAGTAGCTACGGATTGGATAATTGATTATTCAGAAGAAAAAGATCGGATCCCAAATACTTCAAAAAATCGGATATTCGATTCGTACTCACCCCTTGTTAGAAATTCTGAACCAACATTAATTTGTAGTTAGTTTTGCTGTTTGATGTGTACTTATTAAAAATTCTCTCTATTTTATAATGTAAATTGTTTTAAAGTATTTTTGTTTCAAATCGACCAAAGTAAATAGCTCACAAAGATCAAATGGACCAAATTAATTTTCATTAAAAGTGAGTGACAATTATATCTCTCTCCTACAAATCTATAAAAAATGATATAAAATTTGAATTTTTCAAAAATAAACCACATTTTCAAGCATTTTAAGTTTTTTTTCTTGGAAACAAATATATTTAGGAAGACCTTCATAAGTGTGTATGATATGTTCTTAAATTTGATTTATATGCTTATATAGGAAGACATTACCGAATATGTATAATATCTACCTATAATTTAGGAAGATAAAGATAATTGAAGAAACTTCCTTAAAATATATATTGAAAACTAAATTCTTAACTTTTTATTTAGGATGACATTCATAAACATATATTTATGATACCTTATTGAATTTAAATTATATGTGTATTTAGTAAGATATTCTTGAATATATATACCATTTTAAAAATTTAGGAAGATCTTCATGAATTGGTATCTAAATTTTACAATGATATTATAAATATTTTTTTTAAAAAAAAATTTAAATAATAGAAATATGTTATATATACAGTAATATTTTTAAAAATATGATATAAATCAAATTCAGGAAGTTACCATATACACTTAGGAAGACCTTTCTAAATATACATATTGGTTAAACTCGAGAAGCCTATTTCTACGTTTATGAAATCATTCATAAATTGGGGAATAATAAAATAAAAAGTTTTTTTCCTGAAAAGGGAAATTTTAGGGATTTTTTTTTGATTTTTCAATTTTTTAAATATTTATTTTATAATCCCTCTGTTTCATATTAAGCGTCATTTTAGCTTTGTGCACACGGATTAAGGAAATAATTAATTTTTCATATTTTCTATAAAAAACACAGTTACCTGTACACCTAAACATATTTCAACCAATAGAAAAATAAATTGCAATATAAAAGTAATAAATTTTGCATCGAAAGTGGAAAACGACACTTATTTTATAACAAAAAAATTTTCTAAAATGACACTTAATATGAAACGGATGGAGTATAATTATAAAATAATTAAGTTGAATTGTACAAAAAGATATAATTATCTTTTTACCTATTAATGAAACCTAACTTGGTCAATTGGACCTTAATGTTTGTTGGGAACAAAAACATGTTTTAAAGAGATTTGTCCTATATTGTCTTCACATTTCAATGTAATTGTTTACTTATTTGATATTATATGCCATTTAAATTTCATATGCTTTTAATACATCGTAGAACTTATATACTAAATAACACTTTTCAAAATGTAATACCCTTTTAATAATAATGTTTATAACTAAAATTACTTATATGATAAAACAGAGGGGTAACATATCTTCAATATCAATGGATGAGCAACGGCTTCTCATAATTATGTATTTAATTATTCTTAATCTATCTTATTAAAACCGAAACATTACTTTGAACCTAACTTTTAGTTCTGTGAGATATTACATAAAATACAATTGATAATTAAGAAAATATAAAAATTCATTAAGTGTAATTATGTGATATAACATTATAATGTTAACTATGTATTAAACAATATAATAATTACATTTGTGTCCAAACAATATAAAATATTACGTCTCATCATTTTAATAAATACTAAATTAATTTTAATGCAAATTATTTGATAATGTTAAATTGGTTAAAATACTCAGATAATTGATAAAAACTATTTTTCCAAGTTTAAATTCTAAACGAGTTTCATTTTATATGCATTAAATTAATAGATTAATCTATTTGTATTTTAATATATATGAAACACATTCATTTGAACAAAAATAAATTTTTATATAAAATTAAAGACTATTAGAAATAAGATTTTAAAATCAATAAGTTGGCATTAATATATTTTATAAAATAATAATTAATATATTAAATTAAAAAAAAATAAAATACATAGATTTATTAACAGTTTATTACAAGAATTCATAGTATGGGTTGAAATATAAAAATAAATAATTATTATGTACTATTTTATATTTAATATAAATATAACATTAATTTTATATAATACTATTATATACACTAAAAATATTTTAATTTTTTATTAAATTAAATTTTCATCAAAAATATTTTCGTGTTTTTAAGTATGTGTCAGAATCTAGTTAAATATTTAAACTGAAGGACCAATTATTAAAAATGAGTGTTTCTCACCGAATTTTCTAAACACAATCTTTTGTCGTTTCTCATTTTCTTATTAATGCATCAAAACTATTTAAACAAGCAGAGTAGAAAAAAAGAGGTTTTGCCACCAGAAAAGTGTTTACATCAAGAATAAAAACAATAATTAAATCCAAATGTAGATGAAAACTGAATTTTATAGGTGTAATAGGGAAGTAGTGATAAGTTTATTAGTGATCATTGGCTTCAACAAAAAAAAAGAAACAAAATCAACTCGACTACAAGTCTACAACGCATTAATCAAGTCTACAACGCATCATGAGTCACTTGATTAATGCGTTGTTGACTTGTAGTCGAGTTGATTTAACGAGTTGATTCAATTTTATGGAATGTCCTCCGAAGGGACTTGATCAAATCCCTTCGGAGGACATTCCATATAATTGAAACGATAAAAAGATTAGTATAGGCATTGCATTACAACACATTAATCAAGAATGATAGAGTATCTATAAAAATATGACGACACAGTTCCAACAAAACAAGAACAAAATTATCATTTAAACGAGTTTCCACATCCCTCATACTACTACCAAACCCATTGATTTAACTTTTGCGCAAATTAGTTTGTAATTATCAATCATGTCCACTTGAAAGATGCAAAGTTTAGAAGATTCGTCCTCCTTGAGAAATCGAAGAGAACAAACCCATCTTCTTCTAATCCACTCAACACATCATATATCGAAAAATTATGAATCTTTGGACCATCACTTCGTTGTCTCTAAGCTTAGTCGCAAAAACGGTGGAGACATAACCAGCAACCAACTTTGGTTTCGGCTTAACGGAACATTCTCTTGGACCCGATACTCGCAACAAGAGGTCTTCTTCTTTTGTATTATCTTCTTCACTTCTCTTGCAGCTCGGGAATGTACTGCACGCTCAGCGAATTCGTCTGAGGAATACTTAACTTCTTCTGCAATAAAATAAAGCTCAAAGAAAAGAAAAAGGGTTCGTAATATCTTCTTAAATGGTACAAAATAGAGTAAGTAGATTAACTTTTGCTAAATATTGGTTTCGATGTGAAACATATTCAGATGAAACAGAAACCCCTAAGCTGGTCTGATGATGAACCACTCCATACGTACTGGATAATCAAGAAGTGTGCCGTTGCTATGGTTATCCCCGACGAGGTTGTAGCTCTCGTACTCTCCCCTCGACGCCCTCCCAAAGTTTGGGAACCATGGAGGTCCCAATGCACGTATTTTTGCTTGGGACTGTCCTGAACTATAGGTGGAATGTTACTGACTTGCAACATATAATATAGAGTATTAACCAAGTAGACAAATAAATCTATGTTGTCGATTCGAAGTTAACAAACTATACTGTCAAGTGGTGTATGACGTAATACATACTATAACGAGGAATCTCATGTTTGTAAGCATATACCACAATCTTAAACCATATCCCTCAAAACCCTTCCCCTCAAATCTAAATCCTAACTCTAAATTAATTAATCTTAGAGATATAAACTTCTTTTTACCTTTTTAGTGAAATATTTTGATTCCTGTGTCCTATATTTATGATGAAATTTCCTTTTTTTTATGTTCATCCTAAGGAATTTCTCTACAAGATCTTTTTACTATTTTGCAACGATCCCAAATTTTTTTGTGTCTTCTTCTTTTATAGAAAATCACTTTCCATATCACTCATCCTTCACCTACTCTAATTTAAACATGATTAACGCTTAATTCTTTAAATAAATGACCGAATTTTTTTTTATTTTTGTGACATTAGTAATTAAACCAATTCTTTTAACCCCTCCACATGCACCACCATATGTCACAATGGGATGTTACAATTTAGCTACACTCACACCCAGCGTAACGTCCTTGTTGTGAACCAAAGCCTTGTCATGGATTATAATGACAACCCACTTTAATAGCACTTGTATAATCTCGACAGACCACGGTCATTAGGCTTTGCAATCTATATATTCACTTGGCTTGTGGGGTATAATACCAGGTGATGGCCGGTGCGTCAATTTTAACGGAGATTTAAAAGTTTTGTTAATGATTATGCAATCATCATGTCTTCTTCCGAAATTTTGTTTTTTGGAAATGACTTCTTACTAGGTCATCTATCATTCTACTACTTGTGCATAAACACATTTAATTATGAAGTTTTTCTTTAAAAAATGACTAAAAATAAATGCATTATAATATCTTGATTTTGATATATGGTAGTGTATTTATAAAAAGTTTAAAAGAAGTGGTTTGAGTACCTACAATAAAATACTAAAATTCACATTGAAAGGTCACTTGTAATTTGTAAGCATATACATAAACATTTTTTTTTTTTGTTGACTCCAAAACAATAAAACTATCTTACTCGATTTATATAAGTGTTAGGCTCGTTATTTTAATTCAGTTGACATCGGTTAGAACTTAGAAGTAAAAACAAATAACAAAGTTCGGCTATCTATCATGTAAACGCACTATCTATCTAGGGTCAACGATATGTCTTCTCTACCCAACATTATCTTTAACAATTAAGCAAATTAGAACATCATTTCCTAAATAATATTATCCACATTTGCTTCCTTATCCGCGACACTATTCTTTTCCTCTTTGCATCTTACTCGTTGTGGATGGTGGCTGCCATAACACGGTTAACCAAAGTGTAGATGAAAACTGAATTTTATAGATATAATACAAAGGTGGTGGATTCGACCAGAATAACAAATTGTCTTTAGAAAAGGACGACGCAAATGAAACAAGAACAAATTACCACTTAAAACGAGTTTCCACATTTCTCATACAAGAACGAAACCCTTTGACTCAACTCTTCGCAAGTTAGCTTGTGATGATCATTTTTTTCCATTTGAAGATGCAAATTGTAGTAGACTCGTTCTCCCCAAGAACTCGAAGATGAGACATCCAAGAGAACAAACCCATCTTGTTCTAATCCATTCAGTACATTATCTATCAAAAATTTGTGAATCTTGGATGATGAGAGTTGGACCGACACTTCGTTGCCTATAAGGCGACTCGCAATAACGGTGGAGAAATAACTAGCAGCCACCTTTGCTTGCGGCGTAATGTAACGTTCTCTTTGATCCGATACTCGCACCAAGAGGTCTTCCTTCTTTTGTTTTAGCTTCTTCACTTCCTCTTGCAGCTCCGGTATGTACTGCATGCTCCGTGAAATCGTCTGAGGAATATTTAGCTTCTTCTAAAATAAAATAAAACTAAAAAGGGTTGATAAAAAATATATTCTTCTTCAAAATGGTACCAAAACGAAAGCAGACTAACTATTGCTAACTGGTTTTGATATGAAACGTATTCAGACGACATATCAGGGTAGCTAATTAGAGGACCGGTCTTGGGAAAAGTGAATGAAACATTGGCTTTAGACTCCCAAATTTTGAAAAAGTTTACATAGACATGAAGCCCCCAAAAAAAAGTTTTAAGCCTACAAATTTTCCAAAAAAAAAAAATATGAGTTGAAATCTTTAATAAATTGTTTATGATCTCCTAAATCTCAGGGTCGGCCCTGGCTACTTACCTTCTCATCAGTGTCAGGAAGACATGAATGAAGAGATGAGAACAAAAGTTTGGTTTTCTTGCGACGGTTACGCTCATTAGCATTGTGATTAAGCTTCTTGATCACGACCGAATTGCTGTTTATTCCTGTTCCCTCCGACGAGGCAGAGTCCTCAAAGCTGGTCTGGTGATGAACCACTCCATGCGTCTTCTGTACCGGAAAATCAAGAAACGTTCGGTTGTTACTGCTATCTCCGACGACGCTGTGGCTCTCGTCCTCTTGCATTTTTTGCTTGATTAAAGACAAATGTTTAGCTTATTTTTTTTCTCTTGAAGCTGTTTTGGTTGGGCTTGTCCTGAATAGGTGGAACATTACTTACCTCTTATATAGATAGTATTAAACAAATAAACAAATACTTCTCTGTTGTCAAACCAAAGTTAACAAACTATTGAAGTGCTATACGACGTAATGCATACTATGACGAGGAATCTCATACTTGTAAGCATATGCCAAAAGCATATGCCACACGATATCTCATTTGATAAGGTGGTCTGGGGTGGGTGATAATTGATTAAAAAAAATAGTTGAATTTTGTAAACTACAGGTTGTATCAGTTTTTTAATAAAGGGTAGACATCCTCTATATTCATAAAAATGATGTTTGGCCAAAAACAAATTGTTTTCGTTTTAGATAATGTTTTCGAATTTTCAGTATAAAACTAACATGTTTCAATTTTTATTGCAATTTATGTTCTTCAGTATGTTTACAACTCCTTCGGTAACTTTTGCGTAGCTAATAGATGATGTTTTATTTGGGAAATGACTATTTATTAATCTACATACAAAATATAATAAGTTTTACTTTTATATGCCGTTTACATTTTTGAATTACATCACTACCGTTTACGGATTTAAACCGAACATTAGTAATCATACTCACTGCATCAAAGAAACGGTGTACAAATATTTAGGAATAATCACTTACCAGCGCAAAAATAATTAATAGAAATTCCTGAACAATGATTATATATATATATATATATATTTATAATTTAATTTATAATTATTTGTTATAGATTTAATTATGATCCAGTTTTCAGACTTATTAATCTTCTTTTTTGTGTGCACCATCATCTTAATAATTTACTTTTTATAATTAATTTACTCATTGATTTTGCACTCACAAAACTCATTTTTGTAAGATACTATATGTTTTATGTTTCCTTAATTCAGAAGAGATACCAAATATTTTAATATTTAAAATGTTTTCTTCTTATATGATTAGGAAGCTTTTAAGAAAAAAATTGTGAAGAACTACCACGTATCACCTATTTTTTTTTAAATAATGTAAAATAAAAGTTGTTCGAATATTTATCTCAAATATAATTCTGTTCAAATTCATTTTTCTGTTGGGTTTGGATTTCTTCCTGTCACATTTAGGTTCTTGTAGTTCAAACTACATATATTATATTTAGAATTGACATCTTGAATCTTAATATCTTATATAATATATTAAGATTTTTAAAAATATATATCAAACAAAATTACATATTTTAAATAGGATTTATTAAATGGTGATAAAAAAATATTAGTTAATTATTACATAGTTATAATATTAACTTGAAAGCTATAACAGTTCAGAGTATTTGATACTTTTGATATATCAATGTTCTCTTCAGAGAGTTTTTGTATTTTTCAATAAATCCTCAGTCATTTATGATCCCAACCTTAGTAGATGCAAACATGTAATTTAAATTATTGAAACTATATATCTTTTACATAATATAAAAGAAAAACTAGTGAAACTATATATCCCATACATCTAAATTATTAACCAATTTTTTAATAAAAACCATTTTTCTAAAAAAATATAATTTTTATAAAGATTTTTTTATTAATTTCTTAATTTAATACCTTTATAAAAAATTTAAGAAATAATATTAATAAAATAATATATTAAAATAATAATTATATAAAATTGTATATATAACTTAATGTTTAATTATATATATATATATACACATATTTGTATAAAAATCGGAACATATCGAATATCTAATTCCAAATTTTTTATTATTTGTGATTTACCTCGTTTCTAATAGATATTAAATTTTAATACTTGTTTTGTTTTTATGACTTATGGATATTCGATTATTTTGGATTGAACCGAAATGAATAACGAATCGAATCAAATTTATCGAATTGCTATAAGTTGACATATGCCTATGGACCACGCGTGAACATGTCCAGTCACGAGAGTAACTGGATCAGAGTTAAAAAGAATATTGCATGCATTAAAAAGTATATTCACTACAGTAATAATTATAATTTGAATGATGACTCAGCCTCAAGAGGGGGCTCGTCAAAATTTAGGTAAACATTTCCAATTTTGTAAGAATATACATGAGCAATTTCATGCTGTAAAATCATCCGGGCATGTCAAATGGAATCTCTCATAATATAATTTATGAGGAAAATGAACTGAAACACCATTAATAATAATGGTTTACCTCAATAGTTATTATAATAATAATGCTAAAATATTAAGTGATCTTTCAAAACTTGAAAAGTTCAATTACTAGTTGTATTTTTTAATATTATTGTAATACTAATCGTTGAGATATCCATTTATTCATACCAATAAAAAATAAAATGTTCTAAGCATATACGTAAGCTTTTTATTTATTTGTTGACCCCAAAGCAATAAAGTATCTATTGAATTAAATGCTTTCTTGTAGTGTCGAAGCATTTTGGATTTTAGAAAATTGAAATAAATTAAATAATGAGAGAGAGAAGAGACGACTCTTTATGAAGAAATTCACCATATATTTATTAGAGAATTTCATCCTTGTTGTCATTTTCTAATTAGCTAACATTTGATTTAATCTAAAATTTAATTGTGTACTTAAATAAAATTACTTCTATTAATATTACAATTACAAGGTATTCATTGTGAGATCCTCACCACTAATGATGTTCTAAATATCCAAGCACGAATATTACATGACAGATCAAGTAAATGAGTGCGCGCATTACATGGCACATACCAAACAAATCCAAAGATGCTTCGGGCGTCTTCCTCGTCCCAAACATTTCTTCTTTTGCCAAAGAGTCCCAAACATTTTCGAAGGTGAAAGCATATACATAAGCATTTTAAAATATATTTATCTTAAATAAATGCAGCCTCAATATTCCAACAACAGGGCTATTAGGATATTTAGGTCAACTTGAAGGCATCTGTATCTACACTAAAATATTTCATGTGTAAAAACTATAAGAAGATTACTGTTTACATATTGAAAGATGCTTCGGATTTTTCTTTTTTTAAAAAGATGCTTTGGACGTCTTCCTCATCCTTAACATTTTGATGGTGTAAAGTATAAATAAAGATATTGAAATTTAATATCTTTATCTTAAATAAATGCAGCCTCAGTATTTAACACAATAAAGCTCCTATAATATTTAGGTCAACTTGATGCCATATGTTTCTACAATAAAATATTTCATGAAGAAATTATAAGACGGTTGTTATTTGGAGAAACCACCAATATAACCATGAACTTTCAAAAAAAAGCTTCAACTTGTATATGAGCAATTTAAATCTCTAACTTTTAAATATTGGCCATTTTAATCTTGTTCATATATTAACTCAACCATTTTAACTTAACAATAATCAATTGCTAACTTTAATTAATAAATATTTAACGTCTGTTAAATATATGAAGCTACGTAGTTTTAAGAAATTAAAAATAACAGTGCAACAAGAAAACCGAAAATCTATGGTGTAACTTTTCTTTGGATAGTGACCTTATTTGCTTTAACGAAGAAAAGAATATCACAACTAACTCATATTTGACATTATTTGGTTTTATTTCGGCTGGCACTCAACATTTTTTGTAAGTCAATAGTTAGTTTCTTGTAAGTCAAGAAACTGAATTATAAAACTAAACCTTCATCGGTTTATCTCATTACAAGATCCACCGCCTCCTCCATCAAAAACTTTTTTTATCAGCCGTGATGGATTCATCACCCTCTAACTGCATGTGTCCTTTTCTTCTCACTCTGCAGAACTTTGTAACAATATATTTTTGGTGTATATATATTTTTCTCTCAATACTAATACTGAGTAGTTTTTATGTTAAAGGCTTAACTACAAAGACTGAGTTGAGGCCATGGAAGGGAACATGGGATAGTTTCAGAACAGCCTTTAACTCAAATCAGATATGGCACTTAACACGCTCTGGGTCAGCAAGATTCCATGGTCTTCGGGGATCTGGTTTTCACCAGATACACCTAAATTCTTAGTCATCATATAGATTGCAGTACATGATCATATGGCAACGAGAGAGAAGGCTTTAAGAAGGAACTCTCAAGTTTATGGATCGTGTAGTCTTTGCACGTACACGCAACTGTATATCATCACTTTGTGGCAAGGGACAAGGGTGGTGGACGATACGTAAACGTAATATCAAATTTAACACATTCAAAAAAAATTAATAAGTTTAAAACATGGGTACACATAGATGAGTTAAAACACTGAAAAACATAGCTAAGTTCAAACACATGAATAAATTCAAAGTCACATGAAATAGATAAAACGTAGACACAATCACACTTGGGGCTGAGATGGTCCTTGAGATGCTCCTTGTGCTTGAGATGGATCTCCCTACAAAATTTATTATAGTGGTTAAAAGAGAGCGATACAGAATCCTTCTAATTAGTAGTTAAACAATGAGCATCATACCAAAATCTCTTTTCTTGGTCGACCTCTTGGTCTTTTGGGCCCATTCTCGACCCTCTCACTAGCACATGTTTGTATGTTATGACCTTCTTCTCGACAGTTAGAGCAAGTTATGATACGTTTGTCTCTGCTTAACTTGTTTTTGTTTGATGAAGATGATGATTCATTAAGACCTTTCTTCCTATCATGATTACTTGGTCTTCCACGATTTCCTAATCTAAATGGTGGTGGCAGAACTTCTATCCTACCTAATCTAGGCCATAACTTCATACCTTGGACAGGTTTGATTCCTCGGCTATATGTCTGTCGCCACCTTGTTGATGTGTAGTAATCAACCACATAATCATCAAACCTAATCTTCTTTGCAATTATTACACACGCAGCATGTATACAAGGAATTCCTGTCACCTGAAATTTCATAAACTCGCATGTCCGCAAGTCCATGTCTACACTATAGGCAACACCATGATAATCAATTTCATGACAATTTCCACACGCCACGTACCTTCTGCAATCTTTTGCCTTCTCCTTTGTCAGTTCAATCTCAGTATGTACCCTTTTAGTAAACTTAGTCTTTAGTCTACCAGCAATAATAGCCTTCTTCGCTTTACGAACCATACACTGCCTCCTAATATTCTCTAACATATCAAGTAGTGTTTTTTTCCTTGCTTCCCTTATGGTTCTATTGAATGACTCACATAGATTGTTCAAGTTGTCATTGCAGCATGATCCTTGTCTAAAAAATGCTCTAGACCATGTCGGAGGATTTTGGAGAAGAAGAGTGTCATGCGCACCTTTGTTGTACTTCTTAAGTGATTCTAAAGCATCGTCATACTCTCCTTTAGTGTAGCAGTGTGCTATGACCCAGAACATACGCTCTAACTCTGGATCCTTACTATCTCTCTTCCATTTGGACAAAATGTGTCTTGCGCACATACGGTGTTCAGCTTCAGGTAGCTCGTTTTTAACAGTATTCACCAAACCCTGCGTACCATTATGCATTTTAGTTATATTAACAATGAAAATAGAACAAAATACTACTAAACATTAACTACTAACCTTTTGTTTATCTGATATGATGGTGAATCTAGCCCCATCTTGTAGTCCAAGATCTTTCTCCAAGTGTTTAGCAAACCACTCCCAATTGATGTTGTTCTCCACTTCCACCACAGCCCAAGCTATTGGAACAATTCTGTTGTCACCATCTCGTCCGATCGCAGCCAACAAATGTCCTTTTATATCCCATTTCAGAAATGCCCCATCTAAACCTATGATTGGCCTACATGTTTCAATCCAAGTCTCTCTCTGAGCCGTGAAACACATGTATAGACGGTCAAAATTTTGTTTGCTTTGTATAACTGGTCCTGGGACAGTCTCAATCTCCATCGTCGAGTAAGGATTTGTGCGAAGAATCTCTGCTTGGTAGTCCCAAATACGAGAAAAATGGGTTTCATGGCTGGATTTTCTTTGTTTGTAAAGTTTAGACTTAGCTTTACCACATTGTTCCTCTGTGACAATTAGATTATATTCTCTTTTTATCTCATCAGCCATCTCAGTCCTTGTGAGCTTCAGATTCAGTCTTAACCTTTCTTCAAACAACATAGCAATTGAAGATGTCTTCAACATTTCGAGTATCTTGATCTTAAGCAAGTATGCTCATTAACATAAACTTTAATCTGCATCTTATGTCTTCTTCTTTCATAAGAGTAGTATATTCTCCAATGGCACTTAGACTCTACATCAGAGCACTTTGCACCAAGTTGCATAGCACATGATTTGTAAAGTTTGATGTCATACCTTGTTCTTAGTGAATACCTAAGGAGAGCCACTTTGAAATCAGATGCACAGCCATACATCTTCCCCAAATACAAAATCTCTTCAGAGCCTTGTGTATTTGCGACTTCTTCCCTACGCTCCAACTCTTCTTCTTCATCATCAGAGACAATGGATCGGGGATAGTATCATCATTCCAGATGTCGTCTCCACTGTCCCCATCGTTTTCATCCACCTCATCATGAGCAACATCTCCAAACTGGTCATGTAGGTCTCCGAAAACTTCTTCTTCGACACCTATACCATTCTCCTCAACCTCGTCTTCAACAACTTCACAATCGTCATTATGTGGCACAGCTTGAATATCTACTCTGACATATTGTCATACACTTTCAACAACGCTCTCTTCTCCATCACATGATCCACCAGCGTGACGAATACGACCAAATCGTTTAGTCTTAGCCATTTCTTACAATCACCGTCGTGACAAAATTGCCGTCGTCACCAGATTTAGGGAGGTAAGGATTTAGGGTTCAAGGGCTTTTCATTTTTTTATTAATTAAAACTACGTAGTTTAATATATACAATGTTTTCTCTTTTGTAACTTCTTTTTTCTTGTTGCACTTTTATTTTTAATTATCTAAAGCTACGTAACTTCACAACTTAACAGACGTGAAGTGTTTATTAATTAAAGTTAACGTTGACTATTTCTAAGTTAAAATGGATGAGCCAACTTAAGAACAAGATTAAAATGGCCAATATTCAAGAGTTGAAGATTTAAATTACACATATACAAATCGAAGGGTTTTTTTTTGCTTTTTTTTTGAAAGTTCATGGTTATTTTGGTGGTTTTCTCGTTGTTATTTGCATATTGAAATTTAATATCATCTTAAATAAATGCAGCCTCAGTATTTTAATACAACAAAGCTATTCTAATATTTATAGTCAACTTGATGCCACCTATGTCTACACTATAATATTTCCAAACTAATATAATTCTTTGAAAGCTACAGCTCATCCTGCAAATTATCCTTATCTGGTGTCAAATGGATTTTAAATTTTTGAAATCTTTGAAGAAGCAACAAGGTGTAGTATTTTAAAAGTGCTAAAAAACGGAAAGATATTCAAGATAGAGCAATAAAACACATACACATAAACGCCCCGAAAGATTAGTTATTCTCGGATTTTGGAACATTGCCTTAAACATCTTTGAAATTCGGACCATTGAACATCGTCTTTGATATAACGTATGCAAAAAAAAAAAGACAGTGTGGAATCAGAATAGTAAACACAAGAAAGTATTCACCTATTTGGTTTAGTCCACATGTAAAGAGAAGGATTTTCTTTTTTTGAGAAAGAGAAGGATTTTATTATTGAAGGCTGAAAATAATTTTCAAACTATATTAAGATAACAAAAACACAAAGTATGAACAAAAGTATTTCGGTTTGAAAATCCTAGCGCTAGAAGACTCAGGTTTTACACTTAGGTGGGGGTATTGGATTTAGGAATTGAAATGAATTCAAAAAAATTGAACTTTCCATTAAATTTTTGTGTTATTCAATCAATGATATCACCAATTCTTATAAATTCTTGTGTTATTGGATTTAGTGAATTTTAAATTCCATTAAATATTTATGTTATTCAATTTTTGGTGGATTTTGTAGTGATTGTATTTCAATGGAATTTAATAGAAATTTTCCTAAAAATTGTAAAGAACCAATTCTCAACCTTTAGGTTGGAATTTGAAAATGATTCTTTATATTTTTTTATCTATCAGATATATACGTCAAAATTATTAATCATTATAATATAAGAAATTTGAAAACAAAATTTTCACTATAAATTTACAAATATTTTATTATTTTGATAAATAATTATAAAATATATTATGCTGTAATTTATGTTTTAGTAAAACTGTCTTATTCTTAAATGGCTATATATTTACATAATCATACATGATTTGTTCGACTATTACTATTTTTTATTAGTCAAAAATTTTATTCACTTTCAAAAAAAAAATTTCTCTTTTATATAAAAATGAAAATGATTTAAATTTTTTGTTTGTCAAAGTTTTTATAAACTTTTCTCTCCGTGTAAAAAGATTAGTTCATAGAATTTAGAGGAATTGATACAATCAAATTTTTTTGAATTTTTTTTAAAATCCAAAACATCAGAATTAGACAAGTAAGTTAAAATTCTAACAAATTCTTTTAAAATACTTTAAAAATATTATTTATATCCTCAATTGAATTCTTTCAAATTCTTCAATCCAATACCACCCCTTTAATGAAAGTAATTAACTCAAAATGGCGGTTCATATAAGAGGGACTACCAAGGGACTAACTCGTTTTGCTGCTACCACCAATCACAAAAGGGACTATTAAAGTAATAGTAATTGTTGGTTTTTTACAACAATTCCAAAAACTATCAAAGCTTCAAATATGTTAAAATCAGAGATGGTTGAAGCGTTTGCGGTTGCATCCGTAAACTCTCACAACCGCATCACAATCACTGTGTTTACACCATTGCACCCTAACATTAGAAATTAGTAAATTTGTGAAATATTTATGATTAATTAACTACTAAATAGAGTAACAGTTAAATAATAAATTAACAATATTAATATTTATATAATTATAAAATATTAAAAAATATATTTTATAATAAATATAAAAGTTATATTTATAAAATCATAGTATTCTTTTTTTATAAATATAACAAATATTTGTGTTTCAAAAGTTTTATAATATATATTATTTATATTATTTTTATTTGATATTTTTATTTTTACATAGTTTTTAAAAGAAGATTATTTATTTACTTTTCCATCTGCAAATGCTAGCTAAACAAAAAAAAAATTGGAACGGTGTAAAGCAGTTTAGAACGGTGTAAAACGGTTTTACAATATTTTTTGTTTTTTTGTGATTATTATAAAATGTCAAGAACGGCTACCATCAGCAACTGTTGTATATGCGGGTAATAGCGACAAAACCTGCGTTTGAGAGGCATATCAACAATAGTAAACATCTTTCTTTTTCTTTTTCTTTTTACTGTTCATCGTTGGGACGCTGTTCTTTTCCTCTTCTGCATCTTCCCTCGTTGTTGATGGTGGCTGCGATAACACGGTTTTTCCAAACGTTTTTATAAATAATTTTTGAGGTTTTTAGTACAATAGCTGCAACAAAAAACAAAAAAAAGGCCTAAATAACTCTTAATGGGTTCAGAATGGAGTAGTTCAATACACAAGTTACCCACAAAACAGTGCAACAAAGGATACGAGAAACCCTAGCTGATAGAGGAGCAGCCGCTGACTAATGGAGACTGACAAGGCACCACCGATGTCACCAAGAAGGCCAGACAAGACCACCAACCTGCATGAACCGGACTGCAAAGGCCAATGGAGGACCATAGACGGGAAAGCTCATTGAAAAGGGGTAAACAAGCAAGAGTTTGAGAAGATTAAAATGTGACATTCTTAATGTCTTCTTCTGTTTCAAAGAATATATATGAAACCTACGTGAATTATTGATGTCCAATTGTCGATTCCGAGGAGATCACATGTTTCCAACTTATCTCTATCACGACTAAATCCTTCCCAAACAGCCTTGAATCCAAAAGTTCCTTACCTTTTGTACAACAAAGCTTTGTGCCTATTTCAAAGCATGGCAGAATATTCTAAAAGTTTGTGAACTCTACTACACGTTTGTAGACTACTTATTTGAATTTTGTAAAAAACATGTTTAACTCAAGCAAAATTGTTCTAAATGGTGACCAGGGAAAAAAATGAGAATATACATTCCTCATCGTTCTTTAAATTTACACTATTTATAAAATAAAAAATATTACGCTTGATGCTTTAACATTCCTTTAATTTAAAAAATTATGTAACAGAAAATAAGTTTTTAATCAAATTTGAAAAAGGACAATAAACAACAAATATTTCTTTTCATTTTTATTATCTTATTTATATTGAATTTTTATTTTTTTTCATTTATTGTTCTTTTAATGGTTACCAGTCTCGAGACTGTTTTTGTTTTCTGTAATTCTTGTTGATTAAAAATCGGATAAGAGCTTTATAATTAAAATTTGGTCTTATCACAACTTGTTTTAAGCTATCCAACTAATTTGAAGGGTTAGCCAATCTGACTAGGTAGTTAGTACATACTCCGGCAAGTGAATTATGTTTATATATAATATTTGTTCTCTCTAAAATAATCGCAATATTATTAATATTTTTTGTTGTTGCAAGACTTTAAGATACTCTAAAGGTGGTGATAAATACATAAAACAATACCATGTTTACTTTTGCAAAAGCATTTTATGAGAATAATGTTACTTTTCTAGTTCTTTGTTTGTTTTTTGTTTGTTTGTTTTGCAGTTTGTCTAATACGTACTTCTCAACTAATATATCACCAAGATCAATGGATACCAACCTCGGCTTCTCATTAATCATGTATTTAATGATTTGAAGTTAAAGTCTTTAAATGGGAGGACCATATTAAATAGATGTCAATTGCTCACTGAATCTTTAAAACACACTCGTTTGTCTTTTCTCATGTTCTTATTAATACACCAAAACTCATCTAACTCTTTTGTTTATACCTTTTGTTACTAAACATATATGAACAAGAAGATTAGAAGGGGAAAATAATGTTTTGGCACAAGAAAAGTATTTACATAAATTAAATCGTAGTGTAGAAGAAAACTGATTTAGCTTGTAAAGACGATACAGCGCATTAGTCTACAACGCATTAGTCAAAAACGACAGATTATCTATAGAAAAAGGACAACACAGCTAAAAAGGAACAAGAACAAATTATATCATTAAAACGAGTTTCCACATCCCTCATACAAGTACAAAACCCTTTGACTTAACTCATCGCAAATTAGCTTGTAATTATCAATCTTGTCCACTTGGAGATGCAAAGTGTAGAAGAGTCGTTCCCCTCGAGAACTCGAAGATGAAACACCAACGAGAACAAACCCATCTTGTTCTAATCCACTCAGAACATTACATATCGAAAAATTAGGAATCCTGGACGATGAGATTTGGACCATCACTTCGTTGTCTCTAAGCTTAGCCGCAAAAACGGTGGAGACATAACTAGCAACCACCTTTGCTTGCGTCTTACCGTAAACTTCTCTTTGACCCGATACTTGCACCAAGAGGTCTTCCTTCTTTTGTATTAGCTTCTTCACTTCCTGTTGCAGCTCTGTTATGTACTGCACGCTCCGAGAAACCGTCTTAGGAATACTTAGCCTTTTCTGCAAGAAAATAAGGATCATGAGGTATTCTTCTTCCAAAATGGTAGACTAATGTCCGGGATAGTGTGGTTGGGTGGTAAATCGAAGGGGTGACACTAACATGTTTGAGGTTCAATCTACCTGCTTCGCAAAACTAAGTCACATTGCTCCTAGACATCTACACGGATATGGACTCATGTTTCATGTTCGATCCACCTGTTGCACGAAATTAAGTCGTACTGCTCATAAACACCTACACGGATATAGACTCATGCTTTCGGCTTATTTACATATTCGGAAAGAGGGTTTATCCGTGGGCTCTACTTCCCTTTAGAGATTAGAATGGACTCTTCTATATATAGGCTCGGATACTCTAGGTTAATCAAAGAAATGGTAAACTAATTATTCAGATGATCATATCAAAGTGAGTTACTGACCGTCTCATCAGTATCAGGAAGACATGAACGAAGAGATGAGAACAAAGAGTTGATCTTCTTGCGACGGTTACGCTCACTAGCATTGTGATTAAGCTTCTTGATCACAACCGAATTGTTGTCTTTTCCATTTCCATCCGAAGAAACAGAGGCCCTTAAGCTGGTCTGATGATGAACCACTCCATAGGTATTTGGTACTGGAAAATCAAGAAACGTGTCGTTGTTATGGTTATGTCCGTTATGGTTATGTCCGAGGAGACAGTAGCTCTCGTACTCTCCCGTCGATTCCAGCCCAAAGTTTGGGAACAATGGAGAGACCACTGCCTGCATTTTTCTTTTGCTTGATTAAAGACAAAGTTTTAAGTGTTGTTTTAGTTCGGATTGTCCTGAACTGTAGTTGGAATACTGATGCTATTGACCTGCGACGTATATATAGATAGTAGGATTGACTGACTAAATAAACAAATAAATATATGTTGTCAAATCAAATTTAACAAAATTTTATGTATTTTTCAAGTGTTTACACAACGTAATATGTAAGGTAATATCTGGGGCAGTTATTGATTTGCTGTGATTTTGGAAAATACCCGAAAACTAGTTGAATGTTTAAAATACAGCTCTTCTTTCAGTTTTTTTTTTGATTAACATGAGGTATGAGGCCCACACTAATCATCAAGGAAATGTGCATCCCACATATAGACCTTCTCTCCGGGTATTCAAATAGACCTTAAAGCATGAGCTCATATCCGTGTAAGATGACTAGGATAATTGTGACTTTATTTCGCACAGCAAGTGGATCAAACCTGAAACGTGTTAGCATCTCAAGCCCGCTTCCTTACTACTCGACCACAATCACCCAGTCAAAACTAGTTGACTTTTTAAAATACAGCTCTTTAGGGAAAATACATATTCGTGCTGATTCATAATAAGTGATGTTAAGCCATATATATTTTGTTTATTTAATTTTCCATATTTATACAAAATTAATATATATATTTAATTCTTGTGATAATTTATAATATTTGGTATGTTTTTCCACTGGTTCAGTATTTTCTATGTAGCAAATAAAAAATGCATTTCTTTAAAAAAAAGAATAAAATATATTTATCTGCATACAAAAGCTTTTTTATATGCTATTATTACATTTTCACCTATATCCCTACCAGTTTTCATAACTTAAGGTTAAAAATCAATTATAATAGTGAAACAATTCATCAATGATAAGCATAGAGATAATTTATTTTATGATGGTTCAGTAATTACATGGCAATCCATGAATCTAAGATAAAAAAAGCAACAAATACAAATTATATGTTTTACATGAAACAAGAAATTCGTAAATTTAAAGTTAGGTATATATTTATATTATTTTCATAAAAGCGAAAATTTTAAAATACTAAGGTATCAACAACTTACCTACTATGTAGAAAGACATATATTCCACAATTGTTTTCTTTGTAATATTTATCACCAGTTAACCTTTAAGTCTTTTGATTTCATACTTTATCATCAAAGAAAATGTTTACATAAAGATTTACGAATAATCACTTTGCCCTCACACAAATAGTTAATAGACTTTTTAAGTTTGACTTATATTTTAAGTAGACATCTTAGGTGCGAGGTTATCTATTCAGGTTTCATGGATTTATATTTTGTTCTCGTTAACTTATTTTTAGATTTATTTCGTTTTCTCTTAAACTTTAATAAAATCACCTTGTTTAAATTATTGAGTTATGTTTTAAGTCAATCAACTTAACTATAGTTTAAGTTGATTTAAAGCAGATATATTTTCGCTATATGATTCTTCTATAAAATTGACTAATTGTGAATTTAGGTAGTTTTTCTGCTCATCAACTTTTTTTTCATTGACTTATTCACTTTTGGTAAGCATGTGTCATTTTAATTTTTTAATGCAATCATTTTTTTAAACTGTCAATTTGATTTTTACGTCAGTTGACTAAATTTAATAAGGACCAACTCATGTTAAACAGTTTATATACATTTCCATAGGTTAGCTTTTGTAAAGTAAAATTATTATAATTGCTGAATTAAATCAGTAATTATTTTTTTCTGATACATTTATCTTGCTCTTTTTATATAAATTTATTAATTATTTTCTAAAATATGTTAATATTTACTAATATTAATGCACATGTAAAAAAATATATTCAATTCATTTTATTTATATTATCCAGAAAATTATAGTTATAAGTTAAAGGACTATATTTCATTTTAAAAATGTAGTTATTTTTCAAAATTGTCATTGTCAAATTTCTAACAAAACTAGGTTATTTCATCAAACTATCTCTATTTATTTAGTGGTCATGTTAAAAATGCTCTAAAAGTATAAACTAGTTAAAATTTAAAAGTACATCTTGCTTCATTTTCTACAATTCTTAAATTTGGAAAAAGGCATATATACCACTATAATATATTATTTGGGTAACAGCACTACCAATTTTATTATTTACACTTCAAATTATTATTAATACTAAAACATTTCATCTACAATATGCACAGCAATAAGTTATTTTATAATATTCAGAAATCAATATGAAATCCATGACTTGAAAACAGTATATACCTACTAATATGTGTTTTGCATGAAACTAAATAATTCTTAAATGTTTATCAACAAATAAAATTAATATGTTTATATTATTTTCTTAAGAACTAGCTTTCAAAAATCAACAAACATGACATATTATTTTTAACAGACTTTATTAAAAGGAATACAAATTATCCCAGCAATTAATGGGAAATACTGTCAACATTAGTCGTATTTTTACCCTAACAAACATCAACTTGGCAATACTGTCAACATAGGTGGAATTAATTTTACCGTGAAAAGAAAAATATTAGTTGCCTTTTTTATTTTATCTATATTTCAAGTTAATTGGACCTTTTTATTATTTCGTTTGAGATCACAATTGCCGAACTGGAATAATGTGGACACAACAACTTTGTATAAAATAAGAACTCTACCTTAAGTAAATCTGAAATCATGTAATTTATATGTGTGTGTTTTAGTTGTTAACGTACATTGGACATGACCATCAAATTCGAAAATATACGTGGCTCTTTATCCACTATGTTATTTTTGTAGTCTGAAATGATATTAAATTAGTTAAATGAAATTTCTTACATTTTATCATCAGTTTTGAAGATTTTCTACTATAAACGAATATATAATCTTATTCAAATGAAGGTAATAATTAACCGACCTATTCAAAGCATATTATGTTAAGATAGCTTTATCAATGTTTACAATCAATTGACAATCAACAGGCTGAACGTTCTCAAAAAAAAAAAAAAAGAGGCTGGCTGAACAATTTTAAAGATATGAGAGCAAAAGGTTTTAACCCTTGATTTTTTTAAAGATTTTAATAATTAATTATGAATAAAATGTGTGTACATTTGCGATAGAAACGAAAATGTGTATATAATACTTTGGATTTTTCAATCTAATTTTCAATATGCCAATATTATATAAAATTATGTGTATATATATATATCAAAAATTTAGAATCCTTAATTACTAAAATATGGAAAGGCATGAGGTTACGGCCCGATATGATTGCACTACTTGTTCCAGGTCGGCCGGCCCTGGCAATCAGTGATACCAATGCAGTGTGGTGCTTTGGACGTAACATGGTTCAAAATCACTATCCAAATATTTTATTATTCTAAGAATTTTTTACCTCTTAATAAAAAGATATTTTTAAAAATTTCTCTTTTATGAAAATAAAGATTAATAATAGTATTAATAATATGATAAAAATGAAAATTCTCCAATATTTATACATATGAATATAGGAATATTCCAAATTAAAAATTAAGAGGAGGACTTAATAGTATCTACAGAAATTGCAAAGACATGGAGAGATCTAAGCAGTCGAAACCATTGGAAATGGATGTTACAGCCGTTGGATCAAGATCCCCAGCAATATATCATACGTTACGGTGAGATGGCTCAGGCTGATTATGATAGTTTCAACATAAATTTTGTGTTGTTACATTTAAATAAAATTATAATTTTACTAGAAAGAGGAATATTAGTATCTCGGAACGTAGGTCGACACATTGCTAAAGTCCATGGTCCAACTCAATATTGTAAGCATATACATAAGCATTTTTAGTTGACATAAAACAAAAAAAAATCAAATAAAACACTTGAGAAGGTGATATCTAGAGCAAGGCACTACCGATCTAGGGCACAGTATCTGTCATCTCTATCTCATCATTACCTTTACTTCATGTCTTCAAGTGAGAAAATGATGTTGGTTTGATTCAGACATGACAGCTCTAATAACATTTCAAGAATTAATTCAAAAATATCCAAAATTGTATATGTGAATCAATGAAGTTTCAAAGATTCTCAAACGTGACACATTTTCCAAAACACTAATATAAAAATCTTTTGAATACTACATTCATCTCTGGCCTCTTCCTCCGCCGCCACGTCCACCATCACGGCCACCTCTTCCTCGGAAACCACCACCACCACGTCCACCTCCTCCTCTTCCCCGGGAACCACCTCCTCCTCTCCCTCTAAAACCACCACCACCACTACCTCTGAAACCGCCTCTAACAACATCTTGTTTCAGTCCAAGAGACTGAACTCCTCTCCTCTTGTTTCTCTGCCCGTCTCCATCCTCATCGTCTCTATCTTCTCTATCTTCTTTGTAAATGGATGAGCGTCTAGCGTTGAAAGAAAGCTCCCTGGAGCCTCCAGGACCGAACTTGACATCTTTAGAGGCTCCAAAGTTGCCACGGCGGTTCTGTATAGCCTTAACACGCTCGCCCATCGGAAGACTGTCTTCTTTAGCCAGTGATCTACGGTGGTGGAAAGCTTCAGCATGCCTCTCGTCTTTCACTTCAAACAACCTGACACCAAAGCTTCCACATTAGGAAAGAAAAAAGAGAACTCACGTGATGTCTAAATCCTGGAATGTACTCACTTTGGAGTTTTTGATTTCTTGCTTGGTCTTTCATCTTCTGCTTCGTCGTCTGAACCTTGTGATGCATCAGAATCGCTGTTCTCGTCGTCATCTGTTACAGCTTCAAAGTGTTCATCTAACAAAGAAGGTTGCTTCTTAGAAGAAGCAACAGGGTGCAGGACGTTGTATTCATATGATTCCGGATCGATTTGGAAGTCCTGAAAAAGAGATACTCAAGAATCAGTTTAGTACAGTGTTTCAAAAACCAGACTGAGCCAATGGTTGGACCAGGTTCGACCATGAACCAGTCACATAGCCAGACAGGGTTTAATAACTGGTTTGACCATGTTGGGATCTTAAAGTTATTGAAATTAATAAAACAATTAAAATTATCAAAAATCCATAACTACATTTCAAACCATATTAAACCGTGACCCAAGTAATTATCCGGTTCAGCTTCCAGTCCAGTTTTAAAAACACTGGTTTAATATGATGTGAATTAGATTCAAAAGACTCAAAAGGATTTAGTGTTAGTACCGGATTTTGGAACATAGCTCCAAACCGACCATCTGTGAAGTTCTCATCACTAAGTCCAGGTTTCTTCTTCTTGGACACTTTCTTTGCAGCTTCCTCATCCTCAACACTCTTCTTTTCCTCTTCTCCATCCTCCCCATTGAGGAGGGTGGCTGCGAGATCACGGTTAACCTTTGGTAACCTTCTCTTCTTCTACAAGACACACAGAAATGTATATGTAAGTATCCAACTTAGAAAAAGATGGCGAATCTGCAGATGCTACTTAAATTAGAGATACTAACTGTGATTCTCTGGCTACGTTCCGCTTCTAGTTTCTCTTGCTTCTTACGTTCTAAGTAATCAACATACTGAAAAGGTTCAGCCACTGCCAAAGCCTGTAAAGAAGAAAGAAGAGAGTTACAAGGAAGAAACATCTTGGAGGCTACTCTGAAGTTAATTAAAATTTGTCAAGGACTCACCTTCTTGTATAGATTGTGATTCACAAAGTACCCATGCATTTGAGCTTTTAAAAGATCTGTGCCAATCAAATGAGTCATCTGCAACTTCTCAAGATCTTCCTTTGTCACAAACTTGTAATTATCGTAAATAGTTGTTTGTCCAGTTTCCTCCATCTCTTCCTGAGAATACAAAAAAGAAGTGTTAGCAACAATGGTCACCACACTCTTAACAACTGAAACTTTGGTTGAGTCAGATAAATACCGTTAGGTTTTCAAGAGGAGAACACCATTTAGGGGCAGGATCAAGCTCAGGTATGAAGTAAGATGGGATTAGGCTAGTATCTAAAGCCAGAAGCATAAGTCCACTTCCAGGGAACACACAAATGTCGTTTATTTCTCCTTCACTGTTTATTCCTCCTCCACTCAGTGCGATGCTGGACCGATATTTAAAATTATGTATAAGCTTTTTGATATTTAATGTTTCTATCTTAAATAAATGTGGCCTCATTATTTGACACAACAAAGCCATTATGATGACCGGGCTTCGTAGCCTGGTGGTAAAGGGCCTGCAGCTGTAGGTACCGCCATCCGACTTCGAACCCCGGCCACTGCGGTATTCACATGCGGGCTGCAGCGTCCGAGACCAAGACCATCGCCTGGGTGTTGAGCCCACTGAGCGTTAAGCCCAAGGATTAATTTCCGCTGCGGGTGCTCGAATAACCTTGGTCTCTAGTCTAGGTCACCCCCCCGGGGGTGGTGCTAGGACACTCGGTTATCAAAAAAAAAAAGCCATTATGATATTTAGGTCAACTTGATGCCATCTATGTCTACACTAGGATATGTTCTGATTTAGCATTCTTCCAAGAGCTTGTCAGATATTTATATTCCCAAATTGTAAATGTGAATCAATGAGGATAATTCCAAGATCAATAGATAAACATAGCTTCTCATTTATTTTAACAATTATTGGTTAACTATTTAATTGTCAGGTCGGTCTAGTAATTAATAGGTGAACGTGCTCACTTGCACAATCAGAGCCCAGAATTCACTACTTACATAAAATCATTTAAAAATATTCTTTATTATACTGTAAGAATGTTGCCCACAATTGATGATATTACTAGTTATCAGTTGTACGCTATTACCCCTTTTTTATGTCTATCCTCATCTTAATAACAAATTAATAATACACCCAAAATCAAAATAATAATATAAAATATTTATGCCTGAAATATTAACTTATATAATAACATAATATAAACAAGATATTTAAACAAGAAGAGTAGAAGGAATCATCAAAACACTAGAACTCGACTCACTCTTTTTACATAACTTTTCTTATAAAAGATATTTAAACAAGAAGAGTAGAAGGAATAATCAAATGTTTTGCCACCTCAGAAGTATTTACATCAACTATAACTGCTATTCTTAAATCGACATGTAGATGAAAACTGAACTTCACAGCTGTAATACGAACATAGTTGTAAGTCTATTAGTAACCGATCATTGGCTTCGACCAAAAAAACAGAAACAACTCGATTACAACTACAAGTCTACAGTGCATTAATCAAAAATGAAAGAACGACAAAGCTCAAAAGAAACAAGAACACATTCATTTAAACGAGTTTCCACATCCCTCATACAAGTACAAAATCCTTTGACTTAACTCTTCGCGAGTTAGCTTGTATTTATCGATCTTGTCCACTTGAAGATGCAAAGTGTAGAAGAGTCTTCCTCCCTGAGAACTCGAAGATGAAACATTTAGGATAACAAACCCATCTTCTTCTAATCCACTCAGCACATTAGATTGTTGGAATGAGAAACTTATTAGAAATGGAGAAAGTGTTTAAGTGTTTGAAGAGAAGAGATTTTATGAAGAGGAAACTTTTTTATTTCTTAGATGATTCTTGAAAACTTGGATGATACAAAATGAGAAGAGAGTGGAGGTATTTATAGCCTCCAAAATACAAAATATCTTACATATTTTATTCTTAAATCTAGATAATTCTACTAAAATATCTTGATATTTTTATTCTAATTATCTAGATAATTCTATGAAAATATCTAGATTTTTATCTTAAGGAGGTGGAAGATTTTTCTAGATAAATTCTAGAACTTGGGTCAAATTTGGGCTAACATGATTATTAGATTATTAGCCCAATGATTAACCCAAATCAAGTTTATGTTTCAACACCCTCCCTTAAACTTGATTTGGTTACTCCTAGTAAGCTCCTCATCTTGATAAAGTCTTCACGCTTGAGTGGTTTGGTGAAGATATCAGCTACTTGATCATTTGTCTTCACATACTCCAATTGCACATCCATCTTGGCAACACATTCTCGAATGTAGTGATAACGAGTATCAATGTGCTTACTCCGATCATGGAAGACTGGATTCTTCGCCAATGCTATTGCCGACTTGTTATCAACAAAGATCTTCGTTGGCTCCTCTTGTGGTAGGCTCAACTCCTTTAGCAAGTTTCGTAACCAAATAGCATGGCAAACACATGAAGTAGCCGCTACGTACTCCGCTTCACAAGTAGAGAGGGTAACAATTGGTTGCTTCTTTGACATCCATGTGAAAGCGGTTTCTCCAATGAAAAATACGAAGCCACTTGTGCTTTTCCGGTCATCAACGTCTCCACCCCAGTCACTATCGCTATATCCAAAAAGCTTGTAATCGTCAGAGATAGAGTAATACAAGCCAAAGTTGATTGTATCTTTGATATAGCGTAAGATCCTCTTAGCTGCCTTGAAATGAGTTGTTGTTGGATGCTCCATATATCGACTCACAACTCCAACCGCGTGTAGGATGTCGGGCCTTGTGCAAGTTAGATAACGTAGACTTCCAACTAAGCTCTTAAAGAGTGTTGGATCAACACTCTCTCCTTCTTCTTCCTTTGATAACTTGACTCCACATTCCATTGGTGTGCAAACTGGATTTGAGTCTTCCATCTTGAACTTCTTAAGCACTTCTTTAGCATATCCTTCTTGAGTGATGAAGATTCCATTTTCTTCTTGCTTTACTTCAATGCCAAGGTAGTATGACATTAATCCAATATCAGTCATCTCGAACTCCTTTGTCATCTCCATCTTGAAATCTTCAAACATAATCGGATTGGTGCCAGTGAATATCAAGTCATCCACATACAAGCATGCAATCAATATATCGTTGTTTTGGGTTTTGATATAAAGTGCATGCTCATATGGACACTTGATGAAGTCTTTCTCCTTGAAGTACTTATCAATCCGAGTGTTCCATGCTCTTGGTGCTTGCTTTAATCCATAAAGTGCCTTGTTCAGCCTCAAGACTTTGTCTTCTTCACCTTTGACTATGTAGCCTTGTGGTTGCTCAATGTAGACTTCTTCCTCAAGATCTCCATTTAAGAAGGCAGATTTGACATCCATTTGATGTATCTTCCATCTCATTTGGGCTGCCAATGAAATGATTAGCCTAACTGTTTCTAAACGAGCAACTGGAGCAAATACCTCATCATAGTCGATTCCGGCTCTTTGACTATACCCTTTTGCCACCAGTCTCGCCTTGTATCTTTCAACTTCTCCTTTAGAGTTCTTCTTTGCCTTGTACACCCACTTCACACCTATTGCCTTATGCCCATTAGGAAGTGAAGCCAATTCCCATGTATCATTCTTTTGGATTGACTTGATTTCTTCATCCATTGCACTTTTCCATGACTTCTTTTCTTGAGCTTCTTCAAAGTTCATAGGCTCGCAATCCGCAAAAAGGCAAAATAAAGTGAGATTGTCTTGATTTTCGGTTACCTCATAAATGTCTTGTAGACTTCTAAAACGTGGAGTCCTTTCACTTGAGCTTTCATCCCCTTGAGAACTTGGTGTTGGTGAAGTTGGTGGTGTAGCTGGTTCTTCTCTTATTTGCTCCAAGTTCTCTTCTTCAAAAGATGGAAAGAAGTTGTAGTCTTCATTATTTGATCTCCAATCCCATTCTCCTTCTTCATCAAAGATGACATTCCGACTTATAATTGTCTTCTTTGTTTCAGGATTGTAGAGTTTGTAGCCTTTGGAGTTAGCATCATACCCAATGAAAATGTACTTCTCACTTTTGTCGTCTAGTTTGCTCCGCTTCTCGTCTGGAACGTGAGCGTGAGCAAGGCTTCCAAAGACTCTTAGGTGTGAGACACCGGGCTTCCTTCCACTCCAAGCTTCTTGTGGTGTCTTTCCAGAAACGCTCTTCGTTGGAGATCGGTTTGATATGTACACCGCACACGCGACTGCTTCTGCCCATAACTCCTTTGGTAGATTCTTACTCTTGAGCATGCTTCTTGCCATCTCAAGAATAGTCCTATTCTTTCTTTCCGCTACTCCATTTTGTTGAGGGGTTCTTGGCACCGTCAATTGTCTTCGGATACCATTATCTTCACAATACTTCAGAAATTCCTTGGACATAAATTCTCCTCCCCGATCGGATCTCATGGTCTTAATCACAAGACCACTTTCCTTCTCAACATGGGTTTTAAACCTTTTGAAATTTTCAAACACTTCTGATTTTTCTTTCAAAAAATAAACCCATGTCTTTCTTGAAAAATCATCAATAAAGAGAAGGAAGTAGTTACTCTTACCAAATGAGCTTGGTTTGATTGGGCCACATACATCTGTATGTATGAGCTCTAATGGTTTTCTTGCTCTTGTCTCCGACTCCTTTGGAAAACTCATTTTGAATTGCTTTCCAAGTAGGCACCCTTCACACACTTGATTTGGATGGTTGATACAAGGTAATCCTCTCACCATTTCTTTCTTAGAAAGTAGCTCTAACCCTCCAAAGTTGAGATGCCCAAACCGAAGATGCCAAAGCCATGACTCCTCCTTGTAGCACATCTTGAGACATCGTGCAATGTCATTTTGAATGTTTAGGATAAACATTCTATTTCTTGACATTGGTACTTTTGTGATGAGATTATTTGCATTATCTCTTAAAGTAAGGTTATTATCCTTTAGTCGAATATCATAACCTTTCTCCAAGAGTTGTCCTAGGCTCAAGATGTTGGTCTTCATGCTTGGGATGTAATAAACACTGGAAATGAATTGATGATCTCCATTCTTTAAGCGGATGAGAATATTACCTTTACCTTTCACCTCCATCTTCGATTCATCTCCCAAAGCCACATTGGTTTTCACCGATTCATCAAGCTCCACAAACATGTTTTTGTTCCCACACATGTGATTGCTAGCACCACTATCAAGGTACCATCTGCTAACTTCATTTGGCTCATCCTTCTTGTAAGCCATCAATAGCATATCTTCTTCATTACTCCTTTCTTCAACATAGTTGGACTTCTCTTCAACTCTATTGTTGTTTGGAGTTTTGCATTCAGAAGCATAATGTCCAAACTTTCCGCAACTATAGCATTTGACGTTTGATTTATCGTACCTTGATTTTGCATTTCCTCTTCCACGACCTCTTGATGAGCTCTCTCCTCTTTGGTTAAAGTTGTCTTCATATGGTCTCCAACCTCGTCCATTTACACCACGACCTCTTCCTCTGAAATGACCGCCACCACGTCTTGGATGATTTCGACTACTTTCTTCTTTGTGATCAATTCTCATCTTGAGAACTTGCTCAACAATATCCTCTTTCTTCTTCCTCTTTTCTTCATAAGCTTGTAGTGATCCAAGAAGTTGCTCCATCGTCATTGTCTCCAAGTCTTTTGTTTCTTCAATTACGGTAACAATGTGCTCAAATTTTGAATCGAGCGATCTAAGAACTTTCTCCATGATTCTCACCTCATCTAACTTCTCACCATTTCTTTTTAGGTTATTAGTAACCGTCAAGACTCTTGAGAAGTAATCTGAGATGAGTTCTCCTTCCTTCATTTGTAATGACTCAAATTCTCCTCGTAAAGTTTGTAGACGTACCTTCTTAACTTGTTCCGCTCCCTTGTAAGAGGTTTGAAGCTTCTCCCATGCTTCTTTAGATGTCTTTACTCCAGCAACCTTCTCAAATGTATCTTCATCTAAACCTTGATAGATTAGACAGAGAGCCTTCTTGTCTCTCTTTCTTGAATCTCTCAAGCCATCTCTTTGAGCTTGAGATAAACCACCATCATTCTCTGGTTCAATGAAGCCTTTCTCAACTATCTCCCATACATCATGTGCTCCTAAGATAGCAATCATCCTTAAACTCCAATTGTCATAGTTGCTCTTTGTGAGCATTGGAACTTGGAAGGGAACACCACTACTTGCCATCTTCAAAATGATCTTGTAGCTCTGATACCACTTTGTTGGAATGAGAAACTTATTAGAAATGGAGAAAGTGTTTAAGTGTTTGAAGAGAAGAGATTTTATGAAGAGGAAACTTTTTTATTTCTTAGATGATTCTTGAAAACTTGGATGATACAAAATGAGAAGAGAGTGGAGGTATTTATAGCCTCCAAAATACAAAATATCTTACATATTTTATTCTTAAATCTAGATAATTCTACTAAAATATCTTGATATTTTTATTCTAATTATCTAGATAATTCTATGAAAATATCTAGATTTTTATCTTAAGGAGGTGGAAGATTTTTCTAGATAAATTCTAGAACTTGGGTCAAATTTGGGCTAACATGATTATTAGATTATTAGCCCAATGATTAACCCAAATCAAGTTTATGTTTCAACATAGATATCGAAAAATTATGATTCGTGGACGATGAGATTTGAACCATCACTTCGTTGTATCTAAGCTCAGTCGCAAAAACGGTGGAGACATAACTAGCAACCACCTTTGGCTGTGGGATAACATAACGTTCTCTTTGGCCCGATACTTGTGCCAAGAGGTCTTCCTTCTTTTGTATTAGCTTCTTCACTTGTTCTTTCAGCTCGGGTATGTACTGCACGGTTTGAGCAATCGTCTGAGGAATACTTAGCTAAAATAAAGCAAAAAGAAAAGGGGTTTAATAGCATATTTGCTAACTGATTTTGATATGAACATAGTCAAATGACATATCAGAGTAGCTCCTTACCGTCTCATCAGGGCCAGGAAGACATGAACGAAGAGACAAGAACAAAGAGTTGGTCTTCTTGCGACGGTCACGTTCATTAGCATTGTGATTAAGCTTCTTGATCACGACCGAGTTGTTGTTTATTCCATTTCCCTCCGACGAAACTGAAACAGCTGGTCGTTGGATGATGAACCACTCCACACGGCTTATGCACCGGAAAATCAAGATACGTGTCGTCGTTGCTATGGTTATCTCCGACAATGTTGTAGATCTCGTACTCTCCCGTTGACTCCCACACAAAGTTTGGATGGCCCAATGCATACATTTTTGCTTGTTTAAAGACAAACTATAGCTTTTTCTCTTGAAGTTGTTTTTGGTTGGGATTGGAATGAATGATAGGTGGAATATGATTGACATGCGACGTTTATAAATAGTAGTATAATTAACCAAACTAATAAATCTATGTTGTCACATCAAAGTTAACAAACTAGGATATTACAAGTTGTTTTTAGTGTTATACGACGCCCTACGACTTGTAACGTGGAATCTCTTCGTAAGCATATACCTCAAGCATATACCATCACGCATATGCAATTTTATAAGGTGGGTATCTGGGACAGGGAGTCACTGATAAAAAATAGGGCACCTTCTATCATTTTTCTATAACAAATTTGAAATATACCACATGACTGCGTCTGAGTCATATATATGACATCTCTCTGAGTCTGAGTCATAAAAGTGATGTTTAGCCAAAATCTTTTGTTTCGTTTTAGATAATATTTTATATATATTTTCATATAATTCAGTTCTTATGAAAATTTATATTCTTCAGTATGGTTTACAATTGCTTCATAACTTTTTCTAGCTTATAAATGATGTTTCTTTTTCAAAAAAGCAATATATTTATTTACGAACAAAAAAAATAAGCTTTTTATATGCCGTTATTACACATACATAAAATTTAAACTTAAAATATTGAGTATCTTGCCCTTTTTCAAAAGGGAAAAATATTAGTATCTAAAATAATTCAACTTTTTAACCGTTTGATCATTCAAGGTTTAGGGTTCATACTCACTCATCAAAGAAAATGTGTTTTTTTTTTGAGAAAACATCAAAGAAAATGTTATATACGGATTTAGGAATAATCACTTAACATCTCATAATAATTGGTAGAAATTCATGAAAAATGATTACTTATGTCTATAGTTTAATTTGTAATCATTTATCAAAAATATTTAAATAAATCTTGGGCTTTCTTTCTTTTTTCCCTTTTTTTTACAAACATGATGGCTTTCGATACAATACAAACATGATGCTGAGTTAAGATCTAGTTTTGTTTGTTTGTTGACCCCTAGAACTATAAAAGCATCCATCCGAATAATATCTAAAATAAATGTTAGGCACGTTAGTTTTTTTTCTTTTTTGATCAAAGGCACGTTAGTTTTGAACTTTTAATTCATTTAAAAACTGTTTGTGATCTATCACTACCAATCTAGAATAAACTTTATGTTATCTAAGCAAGCAAATTATGTTGCTCTGATTCAGACATCGGATAATTACATTTCAAGAGCCAAAATATTCCAAAATTGTTTAAATGAATCAAACATGTTTCCATCATCGGCTACATTTTCCACTAATTTTAGAGGTTAGTCGATCACACTAGAAAAGGTTAGTCCATCAGGTATTATACTAGGCCGAGACTCAATCCGGCAAGTGAATTAATTTGTTTCAAGAAAGAACAGATAATTATGTTTATATAGTATTTGTTTTTTTTTTGGTAAACAAAAAAATGGTTTCACCTCTTTATCGAAAACTCAAATATTATAAATAGTTTCTCTTAACGTTAATTAAATTTGGGTGGCTGTACTTACAGCCGCAACCCCTTCATCATTGAGCAATTCAACGTTAGTCAATAATATTTGTTTTTCTTTTAAGATAACTGTAACATTATATGTAATCTATTTGTTGCAAGACTTTATAATATTCAAGAGGCGGTAAGAAATACATAATCAATATTATGTTTACTTTTGCAAAACATTTTATGATAATAATGTTACTTTTGCAAAACATTTTATGATAATAATGTTACTTTTCTAGTTTTTTTTCTTTCTTTGTTAGTTTTACAATTTGTCTTATCCGTACTTCCCTACTAATATAACTCCAAGGTCAATGGCTACCCAACCAACCGGCTTTCGTTAATAATTTGTTTAATGATTCTTACTTAAGTCTTTGATTGGCAGGACCACCTATTAAACAATAGTAAGTGTCAAAAGCTCACGGAATCTTCTCAACTAACTTTTTTGGGTCTTTTTCATCTATTTTATTACTTAAAAATTATAATGTGAAATTGATTTTTACTCATATGTTGTATTACTAAAATATTATTGTAAATTAATGAAAATGGTAACATTTAGGATAATTTAGACTAAACATAGAACAAAAATGGTGTAACCTAATAAATAAATAATAAGTGTCAATATTGCTCAACGAATCCTCAAAACATATACTCTTTTATATGCTCAGATTTTTTTATTAAAACACCAAAACTCAACAAACTCTTTTAAAGTATCTTTTGTTACATAAAAGGTAGAAGGAGGTTTACATCTATTAAATCGAAGTGTAAATGAAACTTAATTTCTTTTTTCTTTTGAGAAAGATGAAACTGAATTTCACGCTGTAAAACGTAGTGGTGACAGATTATCAATAGAAAAAGGACGACACAGCTTTAAACGAAACAAGAACAAATTATCATCTAAGCTAGTTTCCACATTGCTCATACAAGTACAAAACCCTTTGACCTAACTCTTCACAAATTAGCTTGTAGTTATTAATCTTGTCCACTTGAAGATGCAAAGTGTAGAAGAGTCGTTCTCCTTGAGGATTAGAAGATGAAACATTAACGAGAACAAACCCATCTTCTTCTAGTCCACTCAGCACATTATGTATCGAAAAATTATGAGTTTTGGACGATGAGATTTGGACCGTCACATCGTTGCCTGTAAGGCTAGTTGCCATAACGGTGGAGACATAACTTGTAACCACCTTTGCTTGCGGCGTAACGTAACGTTCTTTTTGACCTGATACTCGCTCCAAGAGGTCTTCCTTCTTTTGTATTAGCTTCTTCACTTCCTCTTTCAGCTCCGGTATGTACTGTATGCTCCGCAAAAGCGTCTGAGGAATACTTAGCTTCTTTTGCAGTAAAATAAGAAAAATGGTTGTTAAAATAGTACCAAATCGACTAAGTAGACTAACTAGTGCTTGTGTTTCAAAAAAAAAAAAGACTAACTATTGCTTATTGGTTTTGGTAGGAAACATATTCAGATGACATATCAGAATAGCTCCTTACCGGCTCATCAGGGCCTGGAAGACATGAACGAAGAGAAGAGAACAAAGAGTTGGTTTTCTTGGAACGGTTACGCGCATTAGCCTTGTGAACAAGCTTCTTGATCACGACCGAGTTGTTGTCAGACCCATTTCCGTCCGACGAAACAGTAGCCCCTAAGTTGTTCTGATGTTGAACCGTGCAGTGGCTAAGGTTATCTCCGACGAGGTTGTCGTACTCTCCCGTCTCCGCCCGGTCAAAGTTTGGGACCAATGAATGGCCCAATGCATGCATTTTTGGTAGACTAAAGACAATTATTAAGTTTTTTTTTTCTTTGAAGCTGTTTTGGTTGGGATTGCCCTGAACTATAGGTGGAATACTATTGACTTGCGACATATATATAGATAGTATTAACCAATAAATAAATAAATCTCTATTGTCAAGTCGAAGTTAACAAACCATATTATAATTATTTTTAAAGCGTTATACTACATAATACGGCCTATAACTAGAAATTTCATGTTTGTCAGTATATACCACAAGCATATACCATCTTTTAAGGTAATTATTATCGTCGTTTATTTTTATTCCATATAAAATTTGAATTGTTCATTGAGACAATGTAGTGTATGCTCCAGCATTCAACAACACAAGATTTTGGAATGGATAACCAAGAGGTTGTCATAATGATGCGCCAACTTGGAATTTGGTATAGCTTTTCGACAGAGCTAAAAAAAACTCTAAAGACATAAGGATCGTTTCGCTTTTAACTTTTCATATGTTTCTTATGTGGGAAATACATCAACCGATAAGTTAGTTGAGAGTACTAGATTATCAAAGTGTGAGCTGTTTTTTTTATTAAGTATTCTATCTCGGTTTGTTTTCTCATATCAAACTAAGTTTGAATGATAAAATAGTCTAAAATATTAAAAAAAAAAAATTAACATGTATCATGCTAACTACATCAAAGAAATGTTATATAAATATTAGGAATATTCCCTTTACCAGCACACAATTAATTGATAGAAATTCATGAACAATGATTATATATATATAATTTAGTTTGTAATCAGTTATTAAAGAACTTAAATAAATGTTGGGGTCTCGCTACAATTCAACGTAATTTGTTTTCTTATTTCATTCTCGAAAACTGTAGGTTTACTTAAAACAGTATATTTATATTTGGGTTAGCAAATTTTCTCAAAGTTGAAGACAGGTTGATCGATGTGTTTTTGGAGAAACAAATTGAGGTAGGGGCAAAAGAGATTTTATTTTTTTGTAAAATGTGTAAAAAGTTAAATGTGTGTTCAAATGTAACTTTAGGTTTATAAAAATATCTATATAGGTAAATATACTCTCTAAATATCAGGACTAGGAAATATCTCTTTTAGCAAATTAAGAATAACTTTTTTCTTCTATTATTTTCTTTTTTTTTCTTTTCTAAATCGGTTTTCTCATTTTTGTTGTCTCCACTGCTACAATATTCTTGCCAGCAGTGCTAGAGGAACGTTGGTTTCCTCTTTCTTTTCCGTTTTATTTTTACTTTTAAAAGTGTTTGTGTTTTTGTAAGATATCCTTTGTGGACTGCGGCAGTGTCTCACAGACTCTTGAAAATTTTGCTTTCTCTCGACGATTTTGTATTCTTGTTTGAAATGATTAACCAAGCGAGGAAGATCCAATGGTTTTAAGGAGTTTCGGTCCAAATACAGATTCGAATTAATTCCGCTGATTACTAGGGTAAAATTTAACATTTGAGTTTTCTCTGCATCCGGTGACCGAGACGTACTCCGACCAATAATGTAAGCTGTTACAGATACTCGCCGTTAGTCTGAACTCATCTCGGTAGAGACCAGGATATACCGAATTATAAAAAAATGGTTAACAAGATACGACGAGTTTGTAGATCCAGATATTTTGTGGAAGGGGTTGAAGCAGCTGTTTTAAATCAGTTCGGTGGGATGCATGGCGTGTCAGCTTAGTTTGTAGACGTCACTGCTCCAGTGGTCTCTACAGTTTTGACGAGGTTCTCATGAGTTTCTATGGGTCACGTTCCCCCAACGTTCAGGTGAAGAACTTCCCAATTTTGGACCAGTGGCGGTGACTTGGAGACAGTGGCCCTATAGATTAATTAGCACAAGTTTTTTTTCTTGGAATCAGTCTGTTCTGAATTCTTGTAGAACCAGTTTAGAAAATATTTTTAACTAGGTGTTTTGTCCGCAGATGCAGACATAATTTTTGTAAGGAATATTTCTTAATTTATGTTTTTAATTAAAAATCAACATAATAAATTATTATTTATGTTTTCAATTTTTTTTAGTTAAATATCAAATCAATTAAAAATGACAACACTCACGTATTAGAAATATTTTAGAAATTATATTTATACAAATGTTTTTGCTTGATTTGTATTTAATTATAGTTTTTATATCTTTATTTTTAAAATTTATAATAGAAAATATATTTTCATGATAAAAAGATAATACATAAATTATTTATTTTATAAAAATGTAATATCATTAATAGAAATTCGTTTTGATTATAATATATATATATAATTATTAAAATATAATAAATAGTTAAAATTATCTAAAATCATAGAGAACATGACACATAAGCAAATTCACTTCTCAAATAATAGTATAAATAGATAATAGTATAGATCCAATTTTTACCAATAAAATTATTAAATTATTTCTCGGTTTGGATCAGTTACTATATCATAAAAGTGTCAGGACCACCTATTATTAGTATTAAGCATAATCACATATGCAGTGGATATAGCCCAAAATTATCATATAAAATCTTTAATAATAAGGTTTATTTGCCAAATAACCAATAAAAAGGAAATTAAATTTGTAGAAAGAGAGGGTAGAGAGAGATAGGAAGAGAAAGTAAGAGAGAGGAAATTTTAGGTAGTTAGTGAGTTTGTGTTTTTTCTTGGGTTATGTGGCCTAATTTTCCTTAATATAATGTTGCCCCCAATCTATATTATAATGGGAGAGTTTACGCTCTCCCCTTCTGCCACGTGTCCATTTCGTAATGGGCTTTTAAAAAAAAATGGATGTTGACTATGAGATTCGAACCCTTCACTTCAATGTTTATTTGATTGGCATAACCAACTGAGCTAAATGAGATTTTGTAAACTAGAAACTAAATTTTATATAATAATATTACAGTTTGGTCTTTTCTAAGGGTGTCTATGTCAATATTAAGTTGGTCCCACATATTTTTTTTAAATCGTATGTTGACATACTAAATTAGTCGAACCTTTCACTATGGTGTTTATTTGATTGACATAACTAACTCAGGTACAAGAGATTTTTTTAAAAATTGATGGCGGATTTTTTACTTATTTTGAATGAGGCGTGGCGGTCGAGGCATTACAAGTGGTATTACAGCTGGTTAGCCATCTCGATTTTAACCCGAGAGGCAACTTGAGACCTGTCGTGGGACACAACAAAGACGTTTTATTCTTTGAGAGGAGGTGAATGGAAACATCCCGAGCTGTGATATATATAAAAAGGCTTAAGAGAATTGATTTAGTTACCTATGTCACCAAAGTTGACTTACCTTTTCCGTCACACATCCGTTTAGAACTCCAGAGTTAAGCGTGCTTAGGTTGGTATAGTGAAATGATGAATGAGCTATCAGGAAGTGATTCATGATACCATGCGAATGAATCCAAAACACGAGGAAGGTCGGTGGTGATTATAGGGTCAGTAAACAATGATTTGGAGACTTTAGAAAAATTAACGAACCGATCGTTAGATGGAATGGGATCTACAGGTCGAGAGCGCGAATATGAGCAGCCCATTAACCGTAGGCGGTCGGGACGTTATATTATTATTCCATGTCAACAAGCAAATTAAAGATTTCATCTCTACATATAAATTAGAAATTTTCATAAAGTAGTACGGAAAGTTTTAGGGATTAAACTTCCTGATTTTCAAACTATCTTATGTACATAACTTAATGTCGTAATCTTCCTGATTTTTAATTGGCTTTCTAATGAAAATTACACTTCACTTGAAGACATAACAAAACGGAAGTGAACTCAATGGAAGTGATGACTCCAATATTGAAATACGAAAAAAACAAAGATTTAGACAAGATAAGAACAACAAAATCTTATACACACGTAAAGCTTAAAAAAAAAACGAATTCGGCCCCGCGCTTGCGCGGGGGCTATATTTCTAGTAATAGTAATGATACAGTAAGTTGTGAAATAAAACACCCACGTCTTGTATGTTCACTTTGTTAATACGCGAAAACACAACTAACTGTTAATTGCTATACTTATAAAAACATTAACAAAGAGTAGAAGACAAAAGGTTGGGCACTCAAAAAATACGTATATTATTACTGAAAAAAATGTAGACAAAATTAAAGTTTCATACCTATGTAGTAGTCAGTATAGAATACTAAGTACTTTAATAGCATGTAATAATCAATCATTGACTTCAACCAAAAAACAGTTCGACTTTGATCAAGAACGTTAGATGCTCAAGAGAAAAGGACTGAAGACTGACTCTTTAGTACAAGTCATCTATTGTATGGCTGAGGCACATGTAAGTCTCGTGATTACATCGCTGAGACACATGTAAGCACGAAACTGAAGACTGACTCTTTAATAATTTTTTGTAGGCCTTTTCTTGTTTTTTTTATCTATTTTAGCAAGTAACCGTTTATAATTTAAACCTTTTGTATTACACTAGAAAACTCATTTTATAAATGAAATTCATATATGTATCAAAAATAATTTCTTATAGAGTCTTTCAAAAGTTAAACATAAATTATATTAATATTCAACTATATATTTTAAGACTTTTAAATGTCATCTTAGATTTTTTTTTGGAATAAAAAATCTTGGGATAATTTATTAATATAGTCTATGAAAAAATAAAGTTGAAATATCAACATGTCTAAACATATACATAAACATTTTATTGATGTGCTGACCCCAAAACAATAAAGCATCTCAGTGAATTAACATACTATTAAATAAATATTATGTTCCTTAATTTTAGTTTATTTAAAAACTGTTGGTGATCTATCGTGTAGAAGTATTTAGGAGTGGGCATGGAACACATACTATTATAATTTTCAGTATTTGTAATTTACTTTGTACAATACAAATATTTAATTCTGTAATTTGCTTTACTTCGTAAAACTACGGATATTCAACTATTTTAGTATATTGTGAATTGGAAAATTAGATATATAAAGAACCCAAACAGACTTGTATTTTGCATGATAACACGTAACTGAAAAGGAAATAAATCAACATTTGATTATAGACAAACTTATTCTGAAAAATGTATATCATAATTGAATTAATCATAATCCATTTTAATGTTATTTAATTTAAATAGTTTGACTAATTTAAATAGGTTTAGAATGACGTAAATTGATTTAAATTATTTAAGCTTTTTACATCGATTTTGTTAAACGAATATTTTAAGAAGAAAGAAAAAAAGATTAGAAACGCCAATTTGCAGGAAAACAATTATATCATTCAACAAATCACGTGGCTTTGCCTCGGGATCGGTTCTCTCTTCCTGAAAAAGAGTAGTTATCTCCTCTACAAACGGATCGGTTCTCTCTTCCAGAAAAAGAGTAGTTTTCTCCTCTACAAACGGATCAATTCAATTATTGACTATGCTCTATGATCACCCATATGCACTGGCGCTTTTTTTGCTTTGGAATACTCAATTCTTTATCCAACTTTTTGTATTATTGTATTTTTAAACTGATTGATCCTGACAATTCATGAACATATGAAGTTTTGTTATAAAGCAATTTGTCGGCCATCTTCACATGGTATTTGAACTAAAGACTAGGGCTAGGCTGAGCATTTATCCGTTAATTATTCAATTCATTATTTAATTTAATCTGATCCAAAAAATTCAGATATCCATAAATCTTTGAAACAAAATAAATATTAAAAATCAATATATAATTTTCTAGTTTATTAATGTAATAAACACTAAAAACATTAATGCTCTCACTTCCTCATCCACGACACTATTCTTTTCTTCTTCGTATCTTTTTCATTGTGGATGGCGGCCTCATGGCTGTGATCAGAATCAAATCTAAGATTTTTAAAATCATATATATTTTTAAAAAAATTGATAAATTTTCTCTTCAAAGTTTGTAATTCTATGTCTATGTAAATAAAGTTTAAAGATTTGGAAGCTAAAGCCAAAATTTCACTAAGTTTTATCCACATCTGGCCTTGACTGCCATATATGTGTTAATCTTTGACAAGCTTTATATCATCTTTTATTTCAAAGAAAAAATGTGAAGCATGCATGAATCATACATGTGCATTTGTCTATTTCGAGGCAAGACAACAATATTCTCAAAAGTTTGTTGCTTCACCCCCGATTGAAGTGAATCTGAGGAGTTCTTATGTCCCTTCATCTCTCTATCAAAGATTAAAAATTTCAACCAAACGGCTTCTCATTAATCATGTATTTAATGATTCAAAATTAAGTCTTTAGATGGACCATTTGCTAAATAAATAAGTGACAATTGATTTTGTCTTTTTTGTCTACCACTCTCTTTTGACAAAAAAAAAAGAGTCTACACACTCTTTTGTCATTTTCTCATTTTCTTATTAATACACTAAAACTCACCATGACTCTTTTTATATAACTTTGTTACAGAAGATAAATAAAATAAAAGGAATAATATAGATTTTGGCACCGTAGAATATTTACATCAATTATAACTGATACTAGATTTCGCCCCGCGCAACCGCGCGGGTTTTATTTTAATTTTTTTTATAGATATTTATTTTACATCATTAGTGACGTTAGTAATATATTTAAGTATATATATATATTATAAACACAATAATTTTATAGTTTACATGTTAATATCAGTTGTTTCAATCATTTTTATTATAAATTGATCTTATTGAATTTAAATTTGATTGTTAAATAAAATAATATATATATGGAAAATATAATTAAAATTATTTTATATTTAATTTATACTAAATTTTGATCCGGTTTTTAAGGTTGCACTACCGTTTAGAATTTGTTTGATGTTTATTTAGATAATATATTTTTATATATATAAGAGTTTAATATGTTAACTTTATACATGTGTTATATTATTACTAATGTTAACCCGTTATGCCAATGTATTACATATTTTTAACATTAATATTTTTTATTATATAGATCAATTTAATATATTATTTTAATATTTACTTTAATATAATATTTTTTAATATGTAGATTATGATTATAAGATAGATGAAAAGAATAATTTTTATTTTATATATTAATTTATAGTTAATTTCATTAGTAATTTGAAATTACTTAATTAGTAATATTTAAATAACTTTTTGAATGTTAGGATCTTGATAAAATCTTTTTTCAACAGATTTGTTAGAATTTTTAATATGTATTTATATTTAAAATGAAAAGATATCAAAGATATTTTGATTAAATTAGTTATAAAGATTTTATTATTAGTTTTAATGAAATATATTTTAGTGAAGGTCCAAAAAAAAATCACACATGAAATGAGTCATGACTTCTATTTTAATAGAATAGATTCCTAGAATAATTTGGAAAATAATATTTCATTGAGTTTTATCCAGATCTAACTTTAATTGCGATATCTATGTTTATTTTGACAAGATTTATATCATCTTTTATTTCAAAGAAAATATATGAAACCTATATGAATTATTCATGTGCATTGTCTATTTCGAGGCAAGACAAAAATATTCTCAAAAACTTGTTGCTTTCTCCCACGATCGAAGTGAATCCGAAGAGTTCCTATGTCCCTTCATTTCTCTATCAGAAATTAAAAGTTTTAACCAAACGGCTTCTCATTAATCATGTATTTAATGATTTGAAATTAAGTTTTTAGATGGACCATTTGCTAAATAAGTGACAATTGATTTTGTCTTTTTCTCTACACTCTCTTTTGTTTTTTTCTCATTTTCTTATTAATACACCAAAACTCAGCACAACTCTTTTTATATAACTTTGTTCCAAAATATAAATAAAGTAGAAGGAATAATATATTTTGGCACCATAGAATATTTACATCAATTATAAATGATATTCCTAAAATGATTTGGATACTAAAACCAATATTTTACTGACTTTTATCCAAATTTGGTTATGACTGCGATATGTATGTTAATTTTTGATAGACTTTATATCATCTTTTATTTCAAAGAAAATATATGAAATCTACATGAATTATTCATGTGCATTTGTCTATTTCGAGGCAAAATAACAATATTCTCAAAAACTTGTTGTTTTCTTTCCCGACTGAAGTGAATTCAAGAAGTTCTTATGTCCTTTCATCTCTCTATCAAAGATTAAAAGTTTCATCTAAACGGCTTCTCATTAATCATGTATTTGGTGATGCTAAATTAAGTTTTTCGATGGACCATTTGCTAAATAAATAAGTGATAATTGATTTTGTATTTTTATCTGCACTCTTTTTGTTTTTCCTCATTTTCTTATTAATACACCAAAACTTAGCACAACTCTTTTTATATAATTTTGTTACAAAAGATAAATAAAGTAGAAGGAATAATATAGGCTTTGGCACCATAGAATATTTGCATCAATTATAACTGATATTCCTAAAACGAACTTAAGATGAAAACTGAATTTTATAGCTGTAATACGAACGTCGTGGTGATTCTTAAATATGGTCGTTGTATATTCCAATTTCCTCCTAATAAACAGAAACCACTAAAACCATCGGCATTGGTCAGAAATTCATTTGACTTTCTTGAAAATAAAATTTAATACTTAAAATATAGATAAATAAACAATTAACATGAGCTAGAGCCTATTTTCCACGTATGAACCCGGACAAGTCACTAATAGATATATTGTATAAGAATCTTAATACGAATATTACATTTACATTTATAAAAGTTATTAAGAAGATTATTATTTATTTATTGAAAGATGCTTTCGGCGTCCCAAACATTTTCGATGGTGTCAGGCTATACATAAGCATTTTGATATTTAATAATCTTCAGCCTCCGTACTTAACACAACAAAGCTATTAATACTTAGGTCAAGTTGATGCCTTCTATGTGACTATGTCTACACTAAAATATTTCAAAACTAATATAATACTTTCCAAGCTACAGCTCTCGTCCTGTAAGTTATCCTTATTTGATGCCAAATCTAATATATTAAAACAGAGTCCTATTTTTATCTACTTATAAGTAGTCTAAGTTGGACGATTACATTTTTTTAATTTCCTATTTATTCTCCTACAACTAACTTAATTATTATTAACTATATATTATATCTAATCAATTATCTCAATATTTTCAAAATAAGATATCTAAAAAGATATTCTTAAGTATCTTTTCGTAAGATTAGATTTTAATAATATCCTTTAATATTTTTTATTTAAAATATAAATATACATTTATTTTAAAATAATAAAGCCATTATTAATTAACTATATTTAAAACGAAAAATTATTAATTATTCATTTATATAATAAAAAATCTACAATATTTATATATATAATTTATATTCATAATTAAATTACTACACCAAGTAATAAATATAAAGTAACTTAATTCATTTTAACTATTTATAAGTTATAAAATAACAGAATAAATTATATTTATGAATTTTACAACATACTCCAACTTATTAAACAATATTAAAATACGATATATGAACTAATAAATCATTTCATAAGTTAATATACATATTTATATTAAATTAATTAATATATATCTTATGTATGAGACGAGTATAATAACAATAGTTAATTTGTATAATAATGTTGACAAAAAATATAATAATAAAACAAAATTTTACGAATATTTAAAATTAAAAAATTGTATTATAATATATGAAGCAAGTTATATAAATTAATTATCTTATTTTCATAAAAGTATATTATGTAAATTTTATTTTTTATTATATATACTTCAAACCAAATGTTTTAATAAAAAGAGACACATGTATAAGATTTCTAATTTTGAGTAAATAAATATTTGAATAAAAATTCATCTCGCTTTAAAAAAGTACGGGTCAAAATCTAACAATAAACATTAATATTTCATTAAAATCTAATAAGAAACATTAAAATGCGGGTGAAAATCTAATAAGAAACATTAAAGTGCGGATCAAAATCCATCTCACATTCATGTATCTATTTCTAATTTAGTATGTATCCTCTCGAATATTGATCTATTACGCTTACAATAAAATGATAAATTAGTTTGACTAACTTTTGTAAAATAATTACATAACATTCATAATATATATCCATCATTCATCTAAACATTCATAAATTAGAATACTTTAAATATGAAAATTTAAGTCAAATTGTATTACATAGTAGCCACCCATAGGTTCAACAAGTAATCGGGTCCCAAATTTTAGCGTATTTTGTGGATTTTATAAAAAAATTAAATAATGATTTAAAGAAAAAAACAAATCGAACGCCATATAAAGTCATCAGTTAGTCAGTTTAATTGCGGGTCCGGATCGTGACCCGAAACACTGGATATAACGCTTTATTTGTAACATTTAAATGTAGATACATAATCCAAAATGCAAATTTATTTCATATAATTTGGTTTATGTCGAAAATAATCCCACGCTTGGAAAGCGCGGGTCAAAATCTAGTACTATGTTTAAATCAAGCCAAAGAAACTATCCAAGCCTCTCTAAACCAAGTTTTTTATCCTTCATATTTTACATTGCGAAGTACAAGTTATATGATTCTGTTTTTACAAGGAGCTGTCTTGGTTGAAATTGCCCAAAACTGTTGGTGAAAGATATCCAGTAATATATGTGGATAATATGATTCAATAACCAAATAAATTTAAACCGTTAAACAAAAATATATTATAAGTGTCTCTTAACGAATAAACCAAATTTTGACATTTATTTAGTGAATTTAAGTCTATTTTCTAAGAGAACTATTTGGACACATTTATTAAACAAATATTTGGATAATTCCAAGATCATCATGGCTTGACGGATAAACATTTCCTATGCTGTAAGCATGTACATGAGCAATTTCATGTGGTAAGCATGTACATGAGCAATTTCATGTGGTAAGCATATACATAAGCATTTTATTTATTTTTGACCCAAAACAATAAAAAGCACCTCACTGGATTAATATACTAATATAAATGATAGGATCATTACTTTTAATCTATCATGTAAAGAAATATCCAACATCTTCCAAAGTGACCCATATTTTTTTATAAATTAACATATTTTTTTCATTGGCCGCCTCTTCCCGCACCATGTTCACATATCTTCATTGGAAACCACTACCTCCTCCTCCTCTTTCCCACGAACTATAGGTGGAAATATGATTATTAGTTTTGTTGTGTCTCAATCATCTAAAGCTTTGGTGCATCAGAGTAGCTGTTCTGATCATCATATGTTGCAGCTTCAAAGTGCTTATCTAAAAAAGGAGGTTACTTCAAAGAAAATATATTGAACCCACGTGAGTTATTTCTTTTGGTGCAAAACTGTAGTTTCACCTCTTTGCCGAAAAGCAAGGAATGTAAATATTCTTAAATCAAACTTTAGATGAAAACTGAATTGTATAATACGAACATACGTCTATTGGTAATAATAGATCACTGGCTTTGACCAAAATTCAGAAACAACTCGACTACAAGCAGTCTACAACGCGTTAGTCAAAAATGACAGAATATATATATATATATATATATATATATTATATATATTGACACAAACGAAACAAAAACAAATTACTTTCATTTAAACGAGTTTCCACACTTCTCATACAAATACAATATCCTTTGACTTAACTCTTCGTAAATTATCTTGTAGTTATCGATCTTTTTTTTTTTTTGCTAAGAATATGAATTTCATTACTAGAATGGGCATGTTGTGTAATACAAAAGGTTATAACTTACAAGAAAGCACCATGGCAAAAAGATAAAACATGGTGAAAACTTGATCTTGAGAACTAATTTAAGGAAGGAGGAAGAAAAACTAAGGACTAGGCGAAGGCAAGCCAGCACCGAAGGAGTCCCCGGAAAGTCTTCTTGTTTCGTCTAGCAATTATGGCGTCTTTGATCTGTCTGTCAAGTTGTTTGAACAGAGCCGCTGGTGATGATGAAATGTTGTTATGGAGACGATTATTGCGTTCATACCAAAGGGTGTAGATTGTTGCTTGGGCCACAAGGCGACGCAAGGTGGAAGAATGCGTAGGATGTTTAGATCCCAGCCATGATGTGAAGGCTATCCAAGTGTGGAACGTGAAGGTCCTGTAACCTAGACGCCTTGTTATCAGTGACCAGAGATGATGACTGACCTCACACCTCAAGAAGAGGTGGTCCCTGGTTTCCTGCACACTGCCACAAAGGCAGCAAGATTGATCTATTGGGAGACCCCAATTTGCTAGCCGAGACCTGGTAGGAAGCCTGTCGAGATGAGTAACCCAGAAGTGGAAAGCGTGTCGTGGGACTGCCCCCTTAAACCAGACACTTGCAGTCCAATCCTGAACATGACCTCTAGGTCGGAGGAAATCCCAAGTGTGTCTCGTAGAGAATTTTTCTAGTTCCACACCATTTACACACCAATAAAACTTATCATCAGGATCAGATGGGTGAGGGGAACTAACCGAGCAGAGGTGGAGTTGTAGCTCCATTGCTTTATCTGAACGAGCATGACGTAAGTACCAGCCCTCACGAGTTACCACCGAGGCAACCAATGCGTCTGATGGAATCCCTAACTCTCTTGGACCATGCTGGCCAATAAACTTTATCAAGCTTCCGAATGGGGTCCAAGAGTCATGCCAAAAACTTGCTCGGCTCCCATTACCAAGTCTGCACTTTATTAGCGCAGAAGCTGTATGCCGGAGAGAAAGAATTGTTTTCCAGGTCCAAGAAAAATGATCAGATGACTCAATTTCCCAGAAAATTCTATTTTGGATTTTGTTTTCTTTAGTCCATGAAGCCCATAAAGAATCAGAGCTGCAGAATAATACCCAAATTAGGCGAAGACACAGGGTGTGGTTCCAGACAGAGAGGTTCCTTAATCCCAATCCTCCTTCTTCCTTAGGGAGGCATATGAGAGTCCAAGATACCTTAGAAACACATCTCTTCATTACGTCCCCAGACCAGAGGAAACGAGAGCATAGAGTCTGAATTTGGGCGATGCATCCCTTAGGTAATATGAATGCCGAAAACCAGAAGTTCAGAAGACCATAAATCACTGATTTCAGCATCTGCAATCGACCTGCATAAGACAAAGCTCTAGATGTCCAGGAGGTGAAATAAGAGCGAAGTTTGTCTAGAAGAGGTCTGTAATCTGTAATGTTGAGCTTTCTATGCATTAAAGGAAGACCCAGATATCGGATAGGCAATGAACCATGATTGAAACCTAGGCTAGCTAGGTCATTAGTCTCATCTTGGTTAAGACCACCCGAGAAAAGATCAGTTTTGGAGCGATTCATGGAAAGGCCAGACCACATCGTGAAGTCATGTAGAGTTTTCGCAATGTTTTCCAGGGAATCCTTTGTACCGTCGAAGAATACCATGATATCGTCCGCGAAGGCTAGGTGAGTAACCTGAGGGTGATCTGCCTTGGGGTGGTATCCTATTAAATCTGTCGAGAAATTCTCATTCAACATACGACAGAAGACTTCCATCACAAGTACGAAGAGATAAGGAGAGAGAGGGTCTCCTTGCCTTAAGCCTCGTGTTCCTTTGAAGTAACCGCATAGCTCCCCATTAATAGCAACTGAGAAAGTGGTGGTGGTTAAGCACTGCTTGATAAGGTTTACAAACGACGATGGGAAATTGAGGGCGTGTAAAGTGTTGAGTACAAAGTCCCATTTCACCGTGTCAAAAGCCTTTTGAAGATCCACCTTTAGCATTGCCCTTTTTGATATTGTTTTCCATTTGTATCCAGCTACTAATTCAGTGGCTAGCAAGACATTTTCAGCAAGAGACCTCCCAGGGATAAAAGCTGACTGGGAGTTTGAAATGATAGAGGGCAGTATGTGCTTAAGACGAGTTGCTAGCAGTTTGGAGATTACCTTGTACAGCGTGTTACAGCAAGATATTGGCCTGAACTCTGAAATCTTTGAAGCATTAGGTTTTTTTCGAATCAAGGTCAAGACTGTAGAGTTCCACTGCTTTAGGATTTTTCCAGATTCAAAAAACTCCTGCACAGCTGCGACCATGTCAGAACCCACCGCATTCCAATTTGCAGTAAAGAACTCTGCAGGGTAGCCATCAGGACCAGGAGATTTATTTCTGGGCAATGAGAAGAAGGCTTCTTTAATATCCATGGCTGAAAACCGAGCCAGTAGTGTAGCTGATGCTTCAGAGGAACATCTAAATGGGACCAAATCTGCAATCAGTTCAGGGGACGAGGTAGTAGGCTGAAACTGACCTCCTAATAGGCTTTGGTAAAAGCTCAAAATGTGGTCCTTAATACCTTGAAGATCATCAATAACCCTCTCATTAGTGTCCGTCAGCATGTTAATGGTGTTTTGAGCAGAGCGAGATTTAATAACCCGGTGGAAGAAAGAAGAGTTGGAGTCTCCCTCAGCCAACCATTGTATGCGTGCTCTTTGACTTAGGAAAGACTCCTCAGCTTTTGCAAGCATTATCCATTTTTTGTGCGCTGCTCTTTCCAATACGGCTAAGGAAGGGGTCGTAGAAGCGAGGAGCGCGTGCTGGCAGGATTGGAGTTCTATAAAAGATTCAGCCACACGTTTTTCAAGCTCAGAGAAATTTTCTCTACTGAAGGTTCTGATAATAGATTTGATTTCCTTTAGTTTCTTCGACACCAAAAGCATTTTGGAGGCAGAGAATGGGAGAGAGCTCCAGCACTGATGAATAACCTTAGCAAAGTCAGGGTGATTGTTGAGCATAGAGAAGAACTTAAAGGGTTTCTTCTGCTTCGGGCTAAAGGAGTCGAGGTAGATACAACAAGGACTATGGTCAGATATACCCGGATCACCAAAAACACCCACTGAATCTTGAAAACGGAGGAGCCAAGAGTCGTTTACAAGTATGCGATCCAGCTTTTTAGCAACATGAGTACTGCCACTGTTATTTGACCAGGTAAGAGTGTTGCCAAAGTATGGCAAATCGGAGAGATAGCATGAGTCGACACAGTCATTGAACTCTCGCATACCTGTGGTAGATAGGTAGGCATTACCAGAAGAGTGCTCATCCGATGATAAGATTTCATTAAAATCACCAAGACATGCCCATGGGTGAGAGGAGAGAGAGGAAGCCGTGATAATCAAATCTGACCAGAGACTTTTTCTCTCTTCCCTGAAATTAGAACCATAAACTATCGAGAAAACCAACTCCGAAGGCTGGAAAGGAAGCTTAACCATGCAAGTAATAACCTGAAGTGACTTGGAGATAATTGTGACTTGAACCGAAGGATGCCACACAACCCAAATCTTTCCTAAATCTGAGAATTCATAGTTATTCACAGAAGACCATCCCGGAAAAGAACGAGCAACCAGAGAAGCAGCTCTTTCAGGACAGACATGCGTCTCGACGAGACCACCAAAAAGCGGCTTATTTTCTTTAAACCATTTCCGAAAACCTCTCCGCTTTACAGAATCATTGAAACCTCTAATGTTCCAACAAAAAATATCCATAAAAAGGCAAAGATTAGAGGGATAAGGGGCCTCCTCCCCGAGCTTTAGCACGCGACAGACGGCGCATGCGTTTGGTTATAACCTGGGTGAACTGATCATTTCCATCTTCTGTGTTGTCATACCCATCAGATAGAGATTCGACTGAAGATAAATCTCTTTGACTCGAGTATGATTCATCCTCAGAAGGAGTCGTCGATGAAGAGTTAAAATGTGGGCTTAGATCCACAATGAGACCTCCTTTAGAAACATCATAGTCAGAAGCAATAGGCGATCTGGTCGGAGTGGCCTTGACTGAATTAGATGTGTAGGTTTTCAGCCGCGGTGAGCTGCTGGAAACAGAGTTTTTGCTGGTTAGATCAATATTCCTTTCTTGCATAGAGGAGATCTCAGCATAGGAGGTTTTTTGTTGAATTTGCACCTCCTTGTGAATATTCGGAGGTGGTGGCTGATTATCTGGAGCCGGAAGAGGAGGATCATGCGAAGGAGAATTTTGATTCGCCATTTCTGCAACCAGGGGAGGGTCTATTGTAACCGTCTGATGAGGAATTTTTAAGGTAGTTCCGGATACCTTGCGCTGGTAAATTTGATTCTGAGGTGGATTCTGAGAAGAGATTGGGAGCAGCCTTCTCACTGGTGCCTTTCCTTCACGCTGCCGTGGTCTGTTTTGTGGGCAAAGAGAAGTGATATGCTTGACAGAGTTACAGTTTGTGCAAGTTTTGGGAGCAGCTTTGCAACGGGAGATAGTGTGGCCCACCTTTTTGCAGAAGGAGCATAAGGATGGGAGCCACGGAGAGGATACCGTGATCCTATGGATTTCCCCAGATTCAAACTGAGCGTTAACCCCCTCTGGTAGCGGTTTCCGAGGATCTATGACAGTATACACTCGAGCAACTTCAAGGTTGGTGAGGTTTTCAGTGGAGGGGTGGAGACAAATTGGATGTCCAACCAGCGCAGCTATTTCCTTCAAGGCATCTCGATTGAAGAATTGCAATGGAACTCCGGTGAAGTCCAGCCAAACCGGGACCATTGACAGCTCGGGTTTCTCTTGAAGAGGACCCGGAGACCACTTTGCGACAAACATCGTCTGGCCTTCCACTTGCCAAAGGCTTTGGCTGAGAATTCTCCTTCTAGCATTTGGACAGGGGACTCTAAAGAGGAAGGCATGTCCATCCATTTTTGAAACAGAGATGTCGCGTTTTTGTCTGCTCCAAATTCCGTTTACGATTGCGT
>CAJHQP010002124.1:0-92951 GCA_905132765.1 Moricandia arvensis
CATCCACAAACACTGTATAGTTATGAGCAGGTTTTGCTAGCAATGGCGGAAGCCTAACCAAAAGGTCGCACACACACTCGTTGTCCATTTGCTTCAACCACTTGCAGCACTCTTGTTGAGCATACGTCTCATCTCTGTGTCGGTGATGATGGTGGTGGTGGTGGTGGCGACGGCGGCGGCGGCGACGGTGGTTATGGCTGTTGTCGTGATCATTGTTATGGTGGTCGTGATCATCGTGATCATGGTCATCATGATCGTGATCATGGTCGCGGTCGTGATCATGATCGTGATCATGATCATTGTGATCGTGGTCATCGTCGTGGTCGTGATGGTGATCATGGTCGTGGTCGTGATCATCGTCGTGGTCGTGATCATCGTCGTCATGGTCGTGGTCATCATCGTCGTGGTCGTGGTCATCATCGTCATGGTCGTGGTCATGATCATCGTCGTCATGGTCGTGGTCATCATCATGATCATGGTCGTGGTCATAGTAGGAGGAGGAGCGATGGGAGGTGGAGGTGGGGCAATGGGGGAAGGGCGTGGGACAGTGTTCATTGGGAGACGTGAGCAGGCGTAGTTAGCCAGGGCGTACTGAGAGGCGCATAACGGACGTGGTGGTGGAATCTGTATGATTCTCTGGCCTCGTGTGAAAGAGGAAGAGGAGAGAGCCAAAAGGAGAACAGCTACAAGCAAAAGAGTTTCCATGGAGAGAGTTGTGTGTGTGAAGAGAGAACTTTAGTGGGTCATCGTTATATACTCATGGTGAATGGAGGTAGAATTAGGACGATAAGACTTGGTTGTAGAGAGATTATAGGTTCATCTGATTATTTCATTTGATTAGCGTGTCTTTGTTAGGTTGTTTGTAGAGTTTTCATTTTGGCAAGACCTGTTACACATTCCACAACCATTTTTTTTTAAATAACTATATGTAGCTGCAACTTCAAAAGTGTGACAATAGAAATTTGATAGTTAAACAAGTGCTGTATCTGAGGTTTGACTGATCCTAATATCCAAAGGCCATTCTTGATTAAAATCTGAAAAGATGATATTTATAGCAACCGCAAAACACCAACTGTGAAAAAAATTTGCATAATTTGGTCACTCTGACCAGCTCAGCCAGCTCCTTCTGATTGAGAGAAATGGGTTCAGCTGTAATCAGACAGACTGCAATCTGATAGGTGATGAAGTGATGACCCAGCAATCTTTATGCATATTGTACTGTACTACATGTATCTAGGAGAGATATGAACTCTTGATTAAACCCTAAGTTCTTGGTGTAATCAGTGTATTCGTGATCAATAAACTAGCAAGTTCTTATCACATTCCCATGCTTTCAGGTGGATGAAGTTTTATTTATTTATTTTAAAAGAGGAGACAACAGTAATGACCAAAGCAGGCCAGGGAAAGTATGTCTAGAGATAAGGCCAGAGGATGGATAATCCATACATCTCTCATTCCAGAGGCCTCTCTGCCGAGTTAATCACAGAGACGCTCCTCTGGTTCCTTGCTTTTGGCTGCTAACAAAATCTCCCTATCTTTCTCAACTTGTTCCCTCTGCTTTTTCAATCTATCTTTCCTCTCTTGCCAACCTTCCTCCAATAACCTCAAAAACTTCTCCTTAATCGCTAGCAAAGGATCCCTATCTATCAACACCTCGTCTTTATAAGCTTGTCTCAGCACCGCAGTCTTGATCCCTCCCTTCAACGACAAGTAGAATATACCCGAATGGCGAGTGAAAACACTCGAAAACGCGTTCGAAAACCTAAACTCATCGCAGAATTTGCCAAGTATAGGCACAGGGACTCTCTTCAACAACGAGAGAGACAGCAACTCGTGAAAAACACCAACAGTTCGTTTCTCCATCTCCTTAGACGCTTGGTCCAAATGAGACACATCCTCGTACGGAGATATGTACTCTTCCTCTAACCAATCCCTAGTCCACTCTCTCATCTCCTTCCTTAAGAAAAACCCAGACGGCAACTTCACATTAAAATTGGGTCGAACCCGAACACCGGTTCTAACGGTTTCTTCCTCAGCTCTCTGCTCGATCACCGACTTGGCGAAATCAGGGTTCCAATCAACAAGCTCAAGAAAGGACTTCCCTTCTTCCCCAACTAAACCGGTTAACCGGAAATAATTAGGATACTTCTTAACCAACTTAACCAAAAAATCATTCGGAAACCCAAAATCCCTCTTCACATGAACCAACTTATCAGCACTAATCACTTTATCTTTCGCCATCATCAGCAACTTACAAAGCTTGGCAACGATCACCGCCTCGTTCTCCGAGTAAATCCTCTGCTCTTCGTCGAGGAAGGCTCTGAGACGCGGCGTGGGGCGGAGGAACTGTACGAGATCCGATTTGGGTTTGATTCGATCGTGGTAGATCTCGAATAAGGAAGGGTTCATCTCCACGAAGCTCTTGGCTTTGAAATTGAGACGAAGCCTCTCGCGGCGTTTCTCGAGGTACCTGAGGGGGATGACTTGGCCTGGCTCGTTTAGGACTTCTTTGACCACGCGAGAGCAGAGGTTGTAACGCTTGTCTTGCTCGATGGCTTCGTCTAGTCTTGTGTCCTTCTTCCATACTACTTTCAAGCTCGAGATCCATCTGGTTTGATGGTTTGATGATGGTGAATTTTTCGAGTTTTTGATGAGTTGGTGAGAAATGGTTAGGTTTCTGAACACCATTACTGATCTCAGAAGAGATGCCGCATAAACGAGGGTTCTTGTTTTTTCTACTTCGTCGCCGTCGTCAGCTTCTGTTTTCTTTTTACAGAGCTTGAGAGTATGTATAAACCCTACGACACCTGAACTGAACCTTAGAAACACCACGCGCGGAGGGAACAATTTTTTCCCACGCGCCATGTATAAGAATGATTTGATATGACATTAAACTAAATCAAAATACATGTATAATTAACCATTAACCTTGTGAAAGATTTTTTAACTTGATTATACAGCTGAACTTTTGTTCTTATAACATCTCTTCATTACAAAATGTTGTGAACATACACAAATTAAATTTAGAAAAAAACAAAAAGAAACTTACGCGAGCAAGCAAATTGTGATCACATGTATAAGGTTTGTATATTGATTATGTAAATTAAATTAATTTTTAATTCTTTAGATTTAATTTTGTACTAATATCAAAATCTGATTTCATTTTCTTTTTAGAAAAACATCTTTATTCCAATAAAATTATGTTTTCAAATTCTAAAAGATATGATGCAGAGAGTTTAAGGCAACACAAAACTAGCAAAAGCTTACTCGCATAACAACAAATTTTCTATCGATGATCGCAATAAGATTCACATTATACATTCATTCAAAAAAAAAAAAGATTCACATTTCCATCTTCAGTCACTCTCTATTAGAAAGTAAACTCTATGTCTTCCCTTATCTCGGAACTAAACTAATACATATAAACGAGATTGATGATTGTGATCTCAATCATGGGAGGAGAGAAGAAAGACTGCACATTTCCAGATGATGTAAAGACGAGCCCTTTGCTCCTTTATCTGCTTCGAACATCTTTTCCATGTCCTAACCTTCGTACAATTACTACTGCAGCTCAACACCACCGTCACTGCCATTGTTCCTACAGAGAAAACTTCCAAGTAGTTACTATAAAACTGTTATGTTTTGATGGGTTTTTGGCTAGTGAAGGGATTAGATTGCTTTATATAGTACATATGCTGCTGCTGACTAGAGCTCGATGGATATCGTTAGGTGTATAATGCATATACAAATAGGATAAAGATACATTATTGAATTGAAAAATATGGACCTACATGTTTGTTAAAAAATACATGGTGCATTAACCATAAGTTTCGCTTTTGAACTAAATTCGTTTGATTAGTATCTATCATTGGTTAAATGTTCAGATTGATTTTTAGGAATCGGGTATTTTCTTCTTCTTTTTAATGATAATATTATTAGATCAGTTGTGAGATTTGATATTGCGGTGATGTTACTGTTTGAACAGACATTTTCTGTTCATGCACACATGAGACTTAATGATGGAGCTGTTTCTTGTGGGGTCTTGCTGTGTTAGGTGGGAATGCGATGATTAGTTAAGTACAGTGTATATTTATGGTAGTTAAGAGTATGAGATTATGAACTAATTAGTTATGGATTTTTGTTTAGGGGTTTTGTATCAACGTTCATCTCACCAAATCACTCGTTTGATGTCCCCTTTGATATAAGCTCTCCAATTGAACGAAAGGGTATTAAGTAAAGGGGTTGATTATGGTTTCATTATGTTAACACAAGCCTCTTGCATGTATTATTACGTATGTCATATAATGTGTAAAAGTGTTCAATATATCCAATATGAACTTGAACGGTATTTTAATATTGTTTGAAATGGTTTTTTGGTATATCATGAAAAACTAATACAGTAATACCTAATTCAAAATGAGTCAATAAATAAATAAACTGATGTGAAGTTTAAATAGTTAAAGATGTATTCGATTTGACACAAACCCATAGAGAACTGTTTATCCACATTTCAAGAAAATATAAAACCAAAACGAAATCAGGACTGAACATATAACTAACAAATTTAGTTAAAAGCATTGTTAATACTAGATCTAGACGTTTTTACCTCAAACAAAAATCCATTTCTTAACCGGAACCGAAAAACCGAAATCCGATTCAAACTATTATACAAAAATATTGAACGGGTCCAAGAAGTAACCAAACCGAACCCGAAAATTAATAAAATTCCAGTAGAATTTATAAACATAATACTAAATCCAAAATTTTGAATTACCGAACCAAATCGATGGACTCTCAGAACACCCAAGCATAGATAGAGATAGTACATCACAAGGTGCGATAAGGTTGGTTGTGTAGTCTATAATTAATGATTGCCGGGTAGGTGGGGTCGTGTGTTGGCAAAAGTTCTAATGATCAATAATCCTAATATTCAGATGAACTGAGAGCAAACTAACACACAAAAATGGCAAACTGAGTTTGATAGGTGAGAAGAAAGAAAGTCAGGAAGATGATGAATGCACCAAAAAGAGTGGAGAGTGTGGTCAATCAAAGCTCTCCTTTTTCACTTTCCTACTCTCTCCTCACACACTATATAATCTCTTTCTTTGAACACCACACTATATATATATAATCTAAAATGGAGCTCGTGTGGATGATGCGCCAAATCCAATCAATTCATTACTGGTGGAAAAAGGTTCTTATCGAAAACATGTGACAAGATTTAATAGTGATTGTGACTACAATTATTACCATAGAAAAGAACTGCATGACTTTTTTTTGTAACATAAGAACTACATGACTTATACAGTATATATAACATGTTATTATACTTAAAAATTCTTTTTTTTTTATAAAAGAAGTATTATTCTTTAGATTCTTTTTAGTAAATTTTTTATAATTTATAAATCATAGAGATAGTCGTTGGATATTCAGTTCGGAAGATCAAAGCTCGGCCCAAATAGGTATATGAAATCTACACAGGGTTATGATACGGAAATGTGGAAACTTGTACATCTTCTTCACCACATCAACTACAAAATGAGTGATTACAAGAATAAGAGATACATTCTTCAAGAGCCTCTCTTTGTCTTCTTTTTTTTCAAGGGCTTTAAGTACTTGGAAGCGCTTCTGCATCTCCTCCCAGAGCTTTCTTGATGTCTTTCTGTGTGGCAGAAAACATGAATGAATCAAATAACCGCTCAGACAGATGCAAGAGGTGGATGACAAAGACATTTTGTAAAAAAAGAGTTACCTCGATGGAGAGAGGTGGAACAGTGGGGCCATAACGATCAATGACTTGACCGTCTTTGCCGACCAAGAATTTGGTGAAGTTCCATTTGATCCTACTTCCAAGGAAAGAGGGCTTCTTTGACTTGAGGAATTTGTAGACTGGTGCTGTGTTTTGTCCATTCACACGCACCTAAAAGGGTACGGGTGGATTTGATTATATATACAAATCAAAAAGACAATAACAGAGATGCAACAATCAAATAAAAAGTGAAGCAAATACTGTTTAAAACAATCATATTGATGTAAAACTAGTAACAACATTTCTTTTCTTTCTTTTTTTTAGTAACAACATTTCTAGAGCTGGTTCTTCTGTTTGGTTTCCAATAAAATATTAGGCGGCAACAAAAGTGGTAAGGTAGGTAGGTAGGGAAGGTAACCTTATGGAAAACAGGGTACTCGGCCTTAAACCTGGTACAAGCAAACTCATGAGCATCTTGGCTAGTGCCTGGCTCTTGGTTCAAAAACTGGTTGCAAGGAAACGCCAATATCACAAACCCTGAAAATCCATATTTCATCAATTCAACTAAAAATAAAACTTTATAAGCATTTTCATGGTTATAAAAAGAAAAACCTAGAAGAAGAAGAATCATCAATACCTTGATCTTTGTATTTCTGGTAAAGTTCAGTAAGCTGGGTGTAATTGGTTTCCGTGAAACCGCTGTTTACCAAACCCCCCAAGAATCAATCAAGCTATACCAACAACAATCTCCCCAAAAAAGAAAAAAGAAAAAAAAAAGGACCATTTAGAAGCGACGTTGACGACGAGAAGAACCTTCCCTTGGTAAACGCTAAGGTCAACCTCCTTCCCGGAGCTATCCTAATTCCCCCACGCCAAAAATTCAAAAGAAGAAGATAATAAATCATAAACGCTTCATCTTCTCCGCGGTTTCATTCTCGTAATAATCGAAAATACAAATAAAGAGAAAAGTGAAAAAAAAAAAACCTTGACGGTGAATTCATGTATGGAGTTTTCGGACACTGAGGATATCGAACCACCCATCTTCTCGCAGCCGGAGCTCTCCAATCAAGCTCTTTGTCTGTTTTTGTTGCTGTCTTATCCGAGAGACCGCCTCCTTGTTTTTTTCTTTTAAATAATCTCAGGAGAATGGATATTCCATTTTGAATTATTATTTCTTTTTTAAGCCTGCAAAAAAAAAAAAAAATTGTTGTTTATAATTAATTTTGTTAGCACATCGTTCATACACAGGCTGGTCACGCGGTAACACCTTTATTATTAATACAGATTTTTTTTTTTTTTGCTGTTTGTTCCATTCACGATGTATAATTTTGCTATTTATAAACTGAGTTAGTATCTTTAAAGACTTAGTAAGCACTGAGACTCATTCCACTTTTTCTTTTAACTCAAGACAGTACCCTAGAAGGCAGTAGATAATTTACTTAAGATATCATTCTATTGAACACATCAACCATTAGTAACAAAACACAAATTGGTTGTAATAAACAGAGGTATTAAATGCCCTTTACTACCTAAATAAATCACTCCTTTTCTCATCTCTCTTTCTCTACAATAAGGCTTTTACCCAAAATATTCTCACGACTTCTGTTTTTGTTTTGATGGCAAATACCACCCATCATCATATGTACACTGTCACCCTTTTCCTTCTTCATACAAAAAAAGTCCCTAGACAATACACCTCTCTCCCAAATAGCCAAGTATCCTCGAGCCCAACTCACTCTTCAAACTACATCAGACATAACCTCTGGCGTACCACTTACCAGTCCCATCTCACCTTTGATGCCACGTGCCTTGCGGGTCTACAAATCCACACACACAAAATAAGACACTCAAGCTTACTTGTAAGTAATATTGGATAGAGCCATCAGAGGGATCAGGTTTCCTAAACACTTACGGCTAACTACTCATTCAGTTTCTGGGAGAGCAAAGAATAGCATGAATTTCCATATTTACCTCTCATTGCTACTGGAGCAGGCCCTTCTGGATGCGGCTTATAGTGAAAAGAGTGTCTACTGTTATATGCACGCGGAGAATGACTCCACCTGTCGTTCTCATACCTTCCATAGTCACGGTAATGGCCACTGTATGAGCTTGATTGATAAGGGCCTTTTTGTCTGTCATGATATCGGGGACCTGCAATATGCAAAAAAAAAAAGCATCCATGGCTATTAGCATGCATGACCAAGTGCTTGTGTGACCATATATCCATCCATTTAAGATAAAAAGGCCCCACCATGAGTATAGGGCGGATGGTATCTCCAATTGTCTCGACTCTCACATGGCGCAGGCCTCATTCTTTCATGGCCGTCATGATAATTCCTTTCCTCAAAATCCGGCGTGTAGTGAGATCTGTGAGGGTATGATGGACCTTCTCTCCGCGGCTTTCTATGGTGGTCCGGCTCCATATATGAATAATAATGATGTGAAGGCGGAGGTGGGGGATGAGCAGATGGATAAGGCCTATGCTGGAAGTTGGAATCCTCACCATGTGGCATGCTTTTTGACAAAGATGCACGGGAATTATAAGATGATTCAGGACTTCGGTAATGCATAGGTGGATTCGTCCTTGGAATATCAGCCTGATGATGATCTCCCTGGAAAAATGACCAGAAATGAAGTTAGTAATCATGCTTTAGTCATCAATATCTTTTACCGAAAAGATTCTTAAAGAAGAACAAAGACACACATGCATGCTGGGATATCCTCTGCAGTCGAAGCCATTTGAATAGGAATCAGACATGGCACACTGAGCATTTTGTGAAGGGGGAGCTAATGGAGATGACGAGGTCACGTTCGGATGTGAAATGCCAATACCAGCATGATCAGTGGGTGCAGTTCTTCCAACATCCCAAGGTGGAGCCACGTCTTCCATTTCAAGCTCGCCGTCAACATCTTCAAGTATACGGGTATGCCTTTCAGTAATGGAGGGTGCGACATGTTCTTCAAGGATTCTGGAGTCACGTTCAGGGGTGACAGATTCAAAATCACCTCCATCCGAATCACTTCCTTCGTCTTCAACCTTGAGCATTGCAGGCATGCAAAATCCATCAAGCTGGAGAGTTGAATTACTGATACACAACGATGGATTGAGTTATGACATTAGAGATTAAAAAAAAAATCAAGATCCCAAGACGAATATCTCACCTTCCATATTCATCCACCAGCATACCCTCCATATCTCTAACGGGGTCATCCAGCGCCCTTTCTGTTCGAGCTGAGCGCCGAGAATAGAGGCAAGCAGGAACGTTACTATGTGAATCAAGTTCTCTTATATGATGACGAACAATAGATTCGGGGAGGATCCTTCTTTCGAGCCAAAGCTTCAAAACCTACACAAAAGCAAAAAGGGTAAGAATTAATATTATTAAGAAAAAAAGAGCTAAAAATTATCACACCTTCAAGCATTGTTGCCTGTTTTCTTGCGTGGTTGCTCCAGCTGGGACGGCAGCAGCTAATAGGCGAGGAAGCATAACTTGAATGGATGAAAGATAAACCCCACCAGCGTCACCTGACGAAAAAGACAGTATCCACAAAGTTAACTCGTCATTAAGAACCTCATGATGCGACTAAAGTAAAACATTACATATGTAACTCACCACTCAGGCCTTTGGAGCACTGAGCAATAGAATCCACAAGGAAAAATAAGTCCACCCTTCTTTGTAAATTTGACTCGCTTTCCAAAGTATGAGCAAGAATTTCCATGGCCTAATTCAAGATATAAACATTCTTAGCAACATAGGCCAACGTTCTGCACAGTATAATTTTAATAAATCCTACAAAATCACAGTGTAAACAGGTCATTCTCCTCATGTAAAAGATAGCAGATAATAATACAAGGCTTTCCCTAGACCTATGCTGCCTAGAGTGGCTGGATGCCTACAGCATACAAACACAATATACATAAGGGATTTGGTAAAGTTGGCTTGATAGATATTGTCTATGTTTAATTGAGGAATTAAATATCTGATAATGTAGATAGTGCTTTACCAAAGGTCAGGTCCAGTTATTATGATATAAACAATCTATAATAAGAAAGTTGTCTCCAAAAAGCAGAAAAGTTGTATTTCACCCAAATGATATATGGCATCAATAAACAAAGAATATCACAAGCAGGAAGAACATCTCGTACCTTTGCCGACACACCAAATTTCACCAAATCCATAGCCAAACGTGTTGCGCGGCCAATGGTCTCCTTTGTCCTCACCAAGGAGCTAAGTGCCGTCTCAAAAGATTCAATAGTGGATTGCACATCAGAAATAACAACTTTCTTCACCTCAGTTACACCTATTTCAGCTTTCCGTTCTTCGTTGACAGTGTCATCACTCATAGGTTTATTCTCACCAAACTGAACACTGGTGCAGCAATTACTGCTGCTCTGCATACCATTTGCACTTTCTACAGTAGAAATATGGCAAACTGAGTTGCTATGTGGATTACCCCTTGCAGGAGAGTCTGGAGTTAACCTCATTTTTTCAGGTGAAAAGTTCTCAGATACTGAGACAGAATTGGTGGCTTGGATCTGCTCTTTCTGCTCATCCTTCTCACAGCTGTCAATGCACACGGTCATACCACATCATTAGTCAACCAGTTCTGTTAACTGGGAATTGATAAAAATAATGTCTAAACTCTGAAGAGACTTAATATAGTTGATATTTTCCTAAAACGCAATATGCTTATCCTCTACATAGACTTCACCGTAAGAAATAGTAACTGGTAACCTTCAAGCAAAGAAGGAAACGAAAGCTACACAAAAGTAAAAATAATAGGGAAATGGGCTAGTATGTTGAATTCTATATAGATAGATTCCTATTCACAATCTACATCAATCTGAATATGGAGACTCCATTCAAATATCCCAATGTGTTTGTAGTAAGTTATTCTAATTACCAATAAGAGAGACAGCATGGTATCAGAGATTAGCATAGGAGGTAGAGGGACAAAATCAGTAGACTCACCTCTTTTCCAGCTTTTTGTTCTCCTCAGCATCCGCACTGTGGCTATACACAGTTCCACACTGAGGTTCCGCTTCTTTAACTATAATATAACGTTCAGTAGCACAGGGGGCTGGACTCTCTACTATATGACCCTGTTTACTACTATCCAGTTCTTTACCCAGACTTCCTTGTTTTTCTACCTGTAGATTGTTTTCAGTTTCCTGCATGTTTTCAGCCTCCTGATTATTGACCACTGAACAGAACAATTGAGAGTGTTCTACAGCTTGGGACTGAACACCCTGAGTGATTTTATCAAAATTCTCACATTTTTCTTTAAGAGAAGAATCTCTAACAACGACTAATGAATGATCACAAGAACCATTGTCCTGGCTTTCCTGTTGGTGAGGAGACTGAGCAGGTACCGATGATGCTGTCACATCCAAACCCGGGCATAAACTTTGGGGCTTATTTGCAGATGAATCCACGGTATCAGAATTCAAAGGGAGTACATTTTTCTCATTTTGACGTGTGCACTGCATGTCAATAGGATTGGATTCAATATTTAGACAGCTAAAGGTTTGCGATTCCTTGGAACAGCCCTGGACAACTTCAGAAACATGAGTGTTCCCTTTTGGCGAACTGTCAAGTTGATTAGATTGTGCTCGAGTTACTTCATCATCTGGTGTCAGGCTAAATTCGTTCTCATGGAACTCCGTAGCATCTTTTTTATCTCCTACAGTCTGAACACAGGCCTTATACGGAGACATTCTCCCAGAAGGTTTCTCCACATGAGAATGCCCTACATCAACCATATCACCTGGGAGCTTACCAGATAACTCAAAGCTGTTAAATTCTTTGGACGCAGAAGTATCTTGACCAGATAGTCTGTCAGAAGGTTTCTCCATATGAGAAGGTCCTACATCAACCATATCACCTGGGAGCTGACCAGATAACTCAAAGCTTTAAATTCTTTTGTCGCAGAAGTATCTTGACCAGAGACAATATCATTTTCATGATCAATTGAAGGGCTTGGCTGCATGGCTGTACTTATTGGAGAGTCTTTGGATGATCTTTCTTCAAACTGTGAAGAGGCATTGCCCTTTTCATCAGCACAAAATATTCTACTCATCCGGACTCTGGCTCGCTTTACAAGAGGCAAGTGTTCATCACCATTTTCTGCACAGGGCCTATCATTCAGCGTTTCATGAGAATTTTCAGATCCCTGGCAGCTATCACACGCCCTGGTCCCAAAACCTTCTTCTGCTTCAACTTTAGCAGGAGGGTCAATAAGGTCACAGGCTTCACGTTTTCTGGTCGGCTTCCTCTTCTTCCTCTTAACCATGGTACTAATTTGGAAATCAAGCCCTTTGCTGAGCTCATGACCTCCTTCACAACCCTCACCAACATCTTCAGAATGCTCAACTTTGGAACCAGAATCCACACCATTGCCTTCATTCCTACTGTTATTGTCAGACTCAACAGTAGCAATTTCAGATGCGTTCTCTTCATCAGATCCGTGCAAATTTGGAGCTGATGAAACCACATCATCTGATTCAGAATGACCTGACCTTCGGGTCCTCTTTCTCCCTCTTATAGCTCCATCATCTATATTATCAACAATGTGGCCACCATCACTGCATTGACGCATGGGCCTGTGAAGCCTATCCAGTTCCAACCCTGATGTTAGTTTGGAGTGCTGAACCGGTACTATTATTGTCTGTGGAGCACACTTTTGAGACCGTGCCCTTTCATTTCTTCTCTTTGAAGAATATATGGCTGTGTCACACAGATCTTTAGCTGCTACATTACGAGATAGACTGTTGTGACGCAGAGCTAGCATTTGTTCAGCAGCTGAAGCATCCTCGCTGAGAAGTGTTGATTCATCTCTACCATGACTAGAATTTGACTCTACTTGAGTGTCAAGTCTTGTAACATTAAGATTTTCACAGGCCTGAGGCAGCTCAATAGTATTCCCAGAACTTCCAACAGTTGTTTCATCAGCAGATTTAGGATCATTAGCTTCGACCTGCTGCTTCAGCTTCTCGTAACTCTCTGTGATCTCTTTAACCGCACGGACAAAATCTGCACCTTTGGCATGCCGCTTTGTCAAAAGCGATTGCTTCTTCTCCTCCGTAAATGATTCAACATCAGCAGGATAGCAGAAAGCTCTGCATATACAACATAAATAATAACTAGGTTCAACCGAGGGGATACAAAATGCTTAAAACTGATATAGAGTGAAGAGTAGTGAACACAGCTTACAACCTTAAATTGATTCACTTAAAATTTATTAAATTTGATAAGAGAGCAGCTGTGCTAGGATGCTTTCTTCATAGTAATTATACATCAATTCACATAACCGTGAGAATGAATGATGCAGCAAAAAGAACATTCACTAAATGTTGACGCTAATCTGCAAAGGAGATGGATGATAAACAGTTTTCAGAGAATTCTACATACAAAAGGCTTAAAGTGAGAAAAATGATAACAAAATAGATGCGGAAACTCAACCCATAAGAGTACAAAAGATATGCTCAACAAGAAGCAATGTTGTCAACTATCTAGAAAGAAACCCATAATTCCGCACAAGAGATGAATTTGATTGTAAACCAAGTAAAATTAGATGTATTTGACAAAAGTACATCACATCAAGTTCAAGTATTGCCTAGCAAGAAAAGTTAAAAATTGTATGGCCATAAAGAAGCTACCAGCTTGTACATCCTAACCTAGCGAATAGCGATACAACAACCAGAATTCATTACCTGGACAATGAGAATCATGATAAAAAGGAATAAATATGCTCAAACAGTGACGCAATTTTAATGAACTAAGACAGGTATAGGATGAGAAAGAGGAACTGGATGGAAAAGTTAGTAACATTCTCCCAATAAGAGAACAAAGTGTGACCAAAAAGTAGACGATGGCAGAAGTAAAGGCAAGGAAACTCACATCTGTTGTGTGCCAAAAAAGAGAACGAATACTTTCTTCTTGTCAGCAGAAAAGCCCCATTTTCTGGTTCACTAACCTGCAATTGCTTCCAGTAGACAAGAAATTGGCAAACAGTCGATGTATGATCATATGAAACTATGGATCAGTGGTCATCTTATCAAGTTCGGAATATGTATCAGCTGAAGAAAGTGGTACATGAAACTATGGTATATACTATCTACTAGAAACTAAATTAATTGCTCACCAAAAAATCCTGTAATCTGCTAACAACTACATAAAAGGCAGTGGATAATAGGGCAGGCATGCAACATCAAACACCTAATTCTACGTAAACCTGCCTTACCGAATCTAGGGAAAAAAATCTAAGAAAATTATGAGTAAGCAATAAAGCGAAGGGAAGGTGTAAGGGATGCACAAACCGAGGCAGGCCAAGCAGGAAAGCCTTTGACTTTGGCAAGCACGAGATCGCCAGCCTTCCACTCTCGCCGGGCGAATGCTGCAGCCTTACTACGGCCTCTCTTGCGGCTCGGAGCCATCAGGGGGAATCGAGGATTCTTACTCGAAAATTAGCAGATTGGGAGTGTCTAGGGTTTTCCGTGACAGATTCCGCTGGAGAAATTGCAGGCATTGAATAATAGCAATGCAGCAGGCGAGCAAGATGCGTGGTCTCGTAAACCCTAATAGTTGTGGATTGATTCGCCTTTGCAGAAGAAGAAGAAGATTCGCACACGAAAGCAAGAGAAGGGAAGGAGGAAGCTGTTTGATAAAAAAATGTTTATGCGTTCGGTCGGTGTAGGGTAGGTCCATACACACTTATCCCGAATCGAGAAAACCGAACCAAACCGATCTAAAAACAAGGTTGGGTTCCTCTGATCCTAACAATTATTGGAGCAGGTTATATTCTTAGAAGTAGGAAACTCAAATTAAATTAAAAATCAAATGGATATCCGAATTTCTAAAATATAATTTTATATTTATAATATTAATTATGTTTAACTTAAAATAATCAAATATTTTTAAATATTATTATTATAAACAAAATTATCTGAAAATTGAGTTATCATAATAATTTTATCACAAATATTTAAAATTAGTTAGATCATCCAAATTTTTGTTTCAAAAACCAAAAAAACCTAATATTTAATCCAAAAAAATCATATTTCTGATATTTTAGAGGAATACTCTAAAATAGATTCAGAAATTTGTCACTCAAATAATATTTAAAAAGAAAAATTAAAAAAATATTTTATTAAACGATGCAAATATACATTTATACATTTGAGTTAACTAATTTAGATTTATAGTTTAGAGTCATAAGGCGGGAGGTGAGTTTTAAAATTAAAAAAAAAAGATAAACAAAATCTTAAAATTTTCAAAAAAAAAAGATATTTTGATCATTTTTTCTTTGAAGTCTATTTTATGACAAAAAAATCAAAAAAATCTATTGAGAGATTTGTATGATATTTTAACCAATATTCAGAAAAAATCGAAACTTAATTGGATTCAAAATTATTTTAGATATTGGTTAATTCTCTAACTTTGTTACCCAAACCGAACTAAAAATCAAAATAACTTGATATTCTATATCCGAATGGATCATATATCTCAACAATAAAAAAAAACTGAAAATCAAAATAAATCGAACCAACACCCAAAATGCCAAGGCACAGGGTTTGCAATGTTTCAAACTAGATGTAGTGTAGGCCGCACATGCGTTAGTTAACTTTTACTATGTTTTATCCTACTTGATTCCATCTACTAATTTAGCACACAACGCCTAAGCAGCTGTATTATCAATTATATAGAAAAATGTTAAAAGAAAAAGAATAAGCATAGATTCTGAGAAACATTCCAGTGAAGACCTTTCTTAAGAGATTCGACAGTTTCTTTAAAATTGTTTTCTCATGGGGAGAATGCTAACTTGGTTGATAGTATAATCACCAGTTAGCAAAGATGTGTTTGAAGATTTTCAAAGTTTGCATTATTATAGGAGCACTACAAATATTATGTGATCCTCCTATGCGCACACGCTGAGCTTCAATTATCACCAGCTCAAAGTATATCAGTGATCAATAGCAACCAACGAACTAGCATGAAAATTATAAAAGAACAACGGAAGAAGCAAGGCGAGGTTAAAAGAAATCGTTAGCATTTTATTTTCTACGTTTCAAAAATAAAGTTGTCTAAGACTAAACCTCTCACATCGATTATTAGAGACACGTTGTTCATCGGAGGACCACATTCTGTTTTTTTAAAGGAGAAAGCTCATTAAAGTAGCTTGCTACTTGGGCTTTCATGAATCGTCCATGCATAATAACAATGTTCTAAAAATCGTTAGGCGGTGACTAGGCGTTTTGTAAAGGATTATTGTTCAGGCGGACGCCTAGGTCGATATTTTGAACACCTAGACCGATTTTTCAGAAAATCGGTTTAAAAAAATCGTTTCGCTTGTACCCGATTTGCCGACTAGGCGGAAGCCTAGGCGCCTATATCAATCTGCAAATCTGGAAATGTCAATGATAACGAGGTGAATGGGTCAAATGGGCTTGCCTAAGTTCGGATCCAGGAAAGTCCCCAGGCCACTTTCGGCAGACATGCGGCCTCTGTAACGAGAGTTGCGGTGGAGAGTCACAATCGGCTGTTGGTAACAACTAAAAACCACAGTTATTCTCCTTTATAGGGTTTAACAGGACTGGGTTTACGTCTTCCAATGACAACAATCTTGTTTTTTGTTTCCACTACACGTGACAATACAAAAGTGGGAACATCGTGAGAAAGTACCATAGAGATCAACAAGTTCGAGTGAATAAGAAGAAATGTTTTAAAGTTTTCGTCCACTCACTCAAGCAAAAAACAATGAGAGGTTAAGGCTTCATCTTATTTGTAATTATTATTAGCTAGGCTCGTTGCCTGAAACCAACGTACCTGGTCCATGCTTAACTCACTACAGAGAGACACATATATCTAGGGAATCAAAATCATTAAAAGGAAGACCCAACACTGAAACTTCAATTTTGCATAACTAAGCTAAACCTAACTTAATTAGACGGCCAAAGAAAAACAAACAAACTCAACGGTTAGGTTCCAACATACACATTTTCGATTGGTTTTGGCAATATTTAACTTAAGGATCATGAACGCTAAATGGAATTCCTATTTTTCTTTTTTCATCGCCTCCTTTTCTTGGTTGAATTTGGAGGACATGTAGAGTTGATAGAAATGTCTAACTTTTTTTGGAATTTCTAGGGAAATTCGGGGTTTGGGCCTTAATCTCTCCAAAACACGGATTCAGCATTGCTAATATTATTTCTGCCGTAAAGCATTCGTTTCACGGTCATCAATTCCAAAAACACAACAACACCAATGCATGCGCTTAATCCAACTGGACTATCATAGTGATCGAAATATCTATAACTTACTGTTAACATATAGGATCAACACACATATCTCCTTTTATGCCATTTTCTATAGCATCACCGATGCCTCAGTCACCATCAGATCAGCTAGTCGATATGTAACTACCGATCACCTAAAATTCTTAAATGTGAACTAGAGAGAGGTGCAATACCCAAAAGTCATTGATATCTCTTTTGAAGGAGACAAAAGATTACTCAAACCAAACCTTTAAGCACAAAGTTAGTTAGATGATATACTCATCTATTAATAAATTTATATATTTGGATCCAAAGCATTGAATACAGTCCACCAAACGACAAAGATAAAGGAAGGAATCTCATTGCAAACGACAAAGTAATGAATTACGGAGAAGCCAGAAGATGTTGATAAATCACTAAACACATTTTAAGTTATTTTGTCAGAATTAAAAACAACAAAACCCAAATGAAAGCAACCATTACAAAAAAAATGATAAATAAATATTTTTCAAACACGTAACTAGCTGGTCGAGCTATAAATAAAATAAGTAATTGATCAGAAAATTTTCACTCTCAAAATGAACTTTATAATAGAGACATTCTCCCCCAGCTAATTGCCAAGACAGTTTCATTACAAGACAAACGATAGTCTTTGTCAATGACGCATCAATAAGCCAAAAGTTCGGTCATAAGTAATACTTTGACAATAAGAAAAAAAGACTAAACAATATAGTAGCATTAGAAAATGAATTTTGAAAGATGTTAAGACTAAAAAGTCAATTTTAATCAGGAAAAAAAAAATCGTATTCAAAGTAACAAGTTGCATGTAAAATGTTATTCTTCTTATTTTATCATTCGCTATATTGAAAAAAAACTACCAACTAGACAAGTGAGAAAGAATCGCTTTTCTTTGTTTTTCTTCAAGCCTCCATGTCCCTACCACTTGGCATCCAAAAGAAAAGTATATAACAAAAACAATCACACATAAGCCATGGTTATACATGGTATATTATAAAGGAACGTAGAAGTATATTGTAACAAACATATGTAGCCAAAACAAATTGTTTTCTCTAAGAGGGGGTCCATGTTTTTCTCACAGAGTTCAAACCCACTACAAGGAAACGCCAAAAGTTCTAAATCAAATACATGCAAATAGAAGAGGCAAGGAGCAAAAGATGCCAAAGTAATTGTAAGGAATAGAAAAGAAAAATCTATTGTTGATTTTGACCGTTTGTCCAACATTATTTAATATAATATTAAATTTGGTTGTGTATTGTCCAATATTATTTAATATAATATTAAATTTGGTTGTGTAAGCTTTTTTCTCTCATATGGGTGGATGGGGTTTGGTTTTGGCATTGTGAAGCTTTTGCCTCAAATGCACACACAACACTTGTCTTTTTTCTTCTCTCACATTTATTTCCTCTTCTTTCTTTCTTTATATTCAGTCACACGCCATTGCAACATGTCTCCCTAGGGTTTTCTCACCTTTAGATCTTTTATTTTTATTTTTATATGTTTTTGTCACAATTATAGCAAAGGCAGAGCCAATGCTTGAAGGGTTCGAAGTTGGAAAACCCTAAAGAGAAAAAAGGTTTAAAAAGATTTGTCTATTGTAAGGAAATAACCTTTCAATGCATGAACTAAATAAACAAGAATAATGTGAAAAACTAGAACCACAAAGACATGCTCTTTCTATTAAAAGCATTGAACACAAAAGGTTAATATAAACATACAAAAACATGCCAAGGATAAGTTTTACCCTCTGTACTCTAGAGCCAATTAAAAACTACCTCCTATACTACCAAGCAAAGTATGATCTCTTGGTTTAGCCCTAAACCGATACATACCAATAACATAATTGGTTTCGCTTCAGATAAGCCGGAGTTATGATGCTTGAGGACTACACAATACTTGTGCTAACTATACAAGAAAACCCATCATAGCTAGTACTCAAAACAAACGGAAGCTCCGATTCTTCTCTTTATGTATAGAAGAGCAACATAGAGGAGACACACCTTCATGTTGCTATGGAGTCAGAAGAACAGGACTTGGCTTGCTTAGACTATCATCCTCTACCGAGTGCACAAACTTTTTTAACTCGTCCATAAGACAATGAAAGTGGTCATTGTTAGGCAAGAAGTAAAACCCAATAGTAGCCTGCTTCAAATACAAAAGGTTAACTTCGTGACCAGTCTTCTTAAGCCCATCGACATAAGCCAATTGCCAATCCTGAACAAGATCTAAACCAGCCACAACGACAAGACTCTTGGGGAAGTTGACTCCTTCAAGGCTTGACCTCGAGGACCAAAGGGATTACAAGCAGGATGATCTCTATCTTCACCTTGAGGTAAAAAAGCCCTCCAATACCAATCTCGATCTTGAATAGTAACAAAGTATTTACCATCAAGTCTCTTCTCAGACTGAGTCCTCTCCATCCCACCAAACATAGGATGAAGAAGAATGTTCCCCAACACTTTAACTCCTTCACTGGTTGCCCTAACAGCAACATTATGAGCTATGTTGCCTCCAGAGCTATCACCAGCTAAGTAAACATAAACATCAGAGTCTTTACCACTCCTAAGCCAGACTCTGGACTTGACCCATTTAAGAGCATTCCATCCATCGTCGTAAGCACAAGGGTAACGGTGCTCCGGCGACCTCCGGTAATCAACAGAGACAACAACAACGCCGCATATGCTTACTAACCGTCGGCAGAGAGTGTCGTAGATGGCGCTGTTGGCGGAGGAGTGAGTGAAGCTACCACCGTGGAAGAAAACAAGAACGGGGACTATCTCTGTGGTGCTGAGAGGCTCGATAAGGTCGACGGTGCCGTAACGGGAAGGGTCGAGGGGGGCTGGAAGGTAGATTCTGGTGAGAAGGTTGGTCGAGGAGTCGAGGTGGTTGAAGGAAAAGACACCGTCGACGGGGAAAGAGTTGGGGGGAACTTTGCGGTCGAGAAACTCGGCGAGGTGACGGTTGAAAGAGCCGTCTGGACGACGGAGGAGGGTGTAAGCGAGTTTGAAGTTGGAAATGAGGACCCATGTGTTGAGTGGAACTATTCTCTACAGATAACAAAAAAAAAATAACAGAAGAAGAAGAATTATTCAGTGAGATGGGGCGTCTTTGATTTTTCTTTATAAATCATCCGTACGATAAATCTTTGATGATGATGATGATGATGATCTTGTAAGAGTTAAAGACACAAGTCTAAGAAACTGAAATGTTAGAACAGAAAGCAAAAGTGAATGGTTGGTTTCAGAAAGGGAAAGTACCTTGCATTCGTTAAGGTTGACTTCGTTTCCAGCAGCCATAGTCTTCTTCACATAAAAAAAAACTAGCTAGCAACAGAGGAAGAGACTTTGAAGGAGCTATGGAGATAAAAAGAAGGAGGCAGAGATAATAACAACAACAAGTACAGAGAAAGAGATATATGGTCAAAGGTGAGAGATGTTGAAGATGATGAAATAACACATCGGACGGTGACGATTGGGCCGGACGACTGAGTTATACCTCTTTCCATCTGTGGGTCCCCCACGACTATCCACTTTTTCCCCAGTTTTTCTAATTTCGTTTTACTTTTCTTTTTTAGGTAATTTTCTTTACTAATTAATAAAATGAAAAATGTCGAGAAAAAAAATTAGTAAAACGAAAATTCTCAATTATAATTAAAAAAAAAAAAGAATACGAATTGTAAAACAAGTAGAAGAGAGATAGAGAGAGGATTGGCTTATTGGCACGACACGCTCTCTCATAATTGTTTCTTTTGACCCCAATTTTTTTTTCCTTACTATTATAATCTACGGATATGCTTAAATACTTTCCGACATTTTATTTTATTATTATTTAATGTTTTTTTTTGAAAATACTAGACTTCATTATTTAAATATTTTCATTACTAAACCCTCCCTCACATGAGTTGGCAGGGAGATTATGTGTCTATGTATGTTTTAAGATTAACAAATAGTTTCTATCATTTTATGACAGTGTAATTGATCTACAATGATTTTGCATAGCTATACTAAAATTTCAATGATTTTGCTTTCACCTAATCTTTCTATTACATTCCACTATTTCTTATATTTAACTATACAATTATCCAATCATAACTATACACTTAGTGGAGAAAAGAACTGGTATATATTTTTTCGTTTGGTACCATTTAGGTGATGGAAACGACATTTCACTAAAACAAAGACAATTTGTAAGCAATATTCGAGTTAAGAAAAGAAAAGTTTCTCATCAAAAGATCACTCATCATCTAGTAATATATTATATAAAAATTAAGAATAGGATGTCAAAAAGTATATATATATATATATATATATAAGAAAAAGTATGGTAATGCAACTTTAAACTATTTAAAGATAAAGAAAATATTAGGATCTTTTTAATAAAATTGATGGTTGTAACTTATGATTAGGTGAAGGACAGAGAGAGATTGTCTGGGGTTTTGGTCCTTTTATTATTATAAAAACGTGAATGGAGATTCTTAATAAACAACAAAATTAGTTAAGGGAAGGTGACAAAAGAAACTAACCAGCCCAGCGTGCGACCAACGCCATGGCATGTGGCGTCAAAAGAGTTGTGTTGTTTTCGTTTTGGTTATTAATATTAATAAGATGAGTTAAAACCTGGTATGTGTTCAGTTCATAACTTGAACACCGTACGTTTTATATATTTACTGTTAGTTTATGACCTTATAATTTATGGTATAATATTCAAATCACAGCTGTAAATTTATGTATGAATAACCAAAATGTTAATGGAGGCAGCTAAACAATTAAAAAAAAAGTGGGAGATAAAATAAAAAGAGGAGAATACTAGCAGAACACGCTATATATGATTGGCGTGTCTATTTGAGGGCTTGTTAAGTTTTGTCGTTATCTATTTTGTCTTTTCGAGACGTGTGCATCCCGTTTTCCACTTCTTACTTTTGATTTTTTAATTCATACTATTTGATTATTTAAACATAAATAAAATAACAGTTCACTAATTATTTTTTCCCACTATCATTTTGGATGGAAAAATCGAATGCAATTAATCAAGCCGTGCAAAAAAAAAAATACAAATCTTTGGCATGAGATTTGTCTGCGTATATCATCATAGATATTTATTAGTGAAATTTACTTTAATATAATTTATTTTTCTAGTACTATCAATGACTTCTTTTGTAAGCATATGGACCGACTAATGTGTTTTAAACGAGCGTTAAACAAAGTCTTCCCCACTTTACTTTTTATATATTTTGGGAATAAAGTTTCCAAAAGTTTAAGAAGACGACAAAAAGTATGTGGTTTTCCTGTCCTCCCTTAATTTGTCGTTTCTTGGTATTGGAAAGTAACCATCCAACAGCCAATTTTGGGCCTCATTACGTTGAGATAAAGTTCAGCCCAATCCAATTTATAGTGAAACAACATTCTTTAATATTATTTGTGAATACTAGTTAAACAAATTGGGGATGTAGCTCAAATGGTAGAGCGCTCGCTTTGCATGCGAGAGGCACGGGGTTCGATATCCCGCATCTCCAAATAATATTTTTTTTTAAAATTATCTGTCTGTGAACAATAGTTTCAGTATCTCGTGTATAGTAGAACTTGAACAGAAAGAAGCTAGCGTTAAGAACCTTAAAACTTTGTACTTAGTTTTTGCTATTCGATTTTCTGAACTAAACATGATTTGATTACTTAAAAAGTTTGTACATAAACCCTGAAGGAGAAAATGTAAAGACAGACGTGTATAACAGTGTGATTTAAGAAGTACTGGCCATTGAGTCGATGAGCAACTCATAACCCTCAGGGACACGAGACTGAAGACGTACGCACTCAGCCAATGCAGGAACATCAGATGTAACATCTAGAAACTGAGCCACAAAGAGAAGCAAATGAAAATCAGATATCCTCTTCACGAATGGGAGGCTCCTTGCACGATCCATATGAGTTTTCAAAGCCCGCACTGTTGTTTGATTGTTTCGGTTCTCTATCGGGAAGGTACAAGAGAGTGATCCCTGTCAACGGTACGAGCAAAAAATAAACATAACTCACACAAAATGAATGACCACAAGTGATTGTATCAAACATAAAGCAATCATGAATGTTCTAAATCTACACTACATTCCAAGTGACGCCGATAACTACTACTTGCGACTCTCATCACCCTATCACTACTTTCTAGAGCATATATGCCAAGTCTCAATCTTTTAAACCAAGAAACCAACAATACAAAGATAGTTATGCTTGCATAAATGGCTCAGAAACGAACCTGATGATCCAAGATCTTGACGACAACGAGGAAGAAATCATTGTCAACTTCTTTAAGATCCTTGACTCCAACAACCACCTCTTTCTTCATCTTAGAGAGCTTGGGATCATCCTCAGGGCCAATCTCCGTCACAAACCACCCTTCCCTGAACAACCTAACGCACATGTCACTCATCTGAAACGCCTCAAAATGAACATCCGCACCACCGTCCTCATTGATCTCAAGCTTCACAACCGCCGTGACCCACTCCTTCAACTCACTCTCTGCGTGAAGCTGCGCGGCTAGCAACACCTCAAGATTGGACAATGTGTACTCCTTATTATCCTGCGTCACAGTCTGGTTGAATATAAACCCAACCTTCCTCATCCCTAACCCTAAAGCAATCGCATCCACACGTTTCTCGTCCTCAACGTCTCTCATGAGAATGAGATTATCCTCCATCCCTTGCTGCGGCGGCTCGTAGATGAAATTCACCTCAACCTGACCTTCCTCGGAAACGTTCCCGTACATGAACCCGCCGCGTTTGACAGCAAACGCTAACGACTCGTTGACGTAGCTCTGAAACGCGTTGGCGCAGTCGCGATCGAAGGAGACGGAATCGCAGTGAGACTTCTCTTGACGAGACACGCGCATCTGGCGTGCGATTAGGTCATCGACGGTCATCTTCCTCCCGAAGGAACCGGCGGGTGTTACGGCGGGACCGCCGCGAATCGTGCGCTCGCCTTCGTACGCCAGGTAGAGGATAGATCCGTGGGAGAGATTGAGAGAGGAGATTGGGAGGTTGGGGTTGGTCATGTCGGTGAAGCTGAGGAAGTCATCGGGAGACTTCGCGAGGAGGAGGTTGCGATCGGTGGATAAGGTCTGGTTATGGATAGGGATCTGGAGCTGATCTTGGATTAGGGTTTTGAGATGGGAGATAGTGATGTGAGATCCTTCTACGTTCACTCTCTCCAATCCATCTCTGCTTCGGATTCTGAGCATCATGTCTTCGTTGTTCGTTCAAACCAAAATCACAACTAAACCGAAGATAATCAGATATAAAACCGATTCGATCACAAATCTAGAAACCCGATTTCAAATCTATGATAAGAACCTAAGAACAGATACTTGAACTGAGAATGATCTGAAGGTATATTTGAATCAATGGTTTTCTTCTCCGATTGTAGTCGAATGAGATTCCAAGAACAAGAGAAACCAATAATCGAATATGTTCGAGAAAAGGAAACAAATGGGCTTTAAACTGAACCCAGAATTTCTTTTAGTAATGGGCTTCACTAGTAGCCTAAATGGGCTTACTTCTAGCGCATGACCCCGTGTGCTGTGATACATAGGAAACGATTTTGATATTATTTTGTTTATTTGTCGTCGGTAGCCACCTCATAGATTTTTATTGTATAACAAAATGCCTATGAATCGATTGGAACTATTAGGTAATAAGTGAAGTGATACGATCTTTTGAATAGATTGGGATGATACGATAGGAGTGGTCCAGTTTTCATTATATTAAATGGTCCAAAAAGGAAAGGCTGTTAAACTTATATGGTGTCGCCTTCAGGACCACATTCCTAGATCACGCCATTTATCGAAATCGAATCTGTATAATTAGTTTATTTAATTCTATATTAAAATATTTTCGAATCTAAACTATTAAAGCAGAAGTACAAAAAAAAAATAACCTCGAGTTTTCCTCAATAATTACATACCTATGCCACTGGGATTAAACTCATCGTTTTACTTACATAAATTAAAAGAAATAAATCGTTTTGTCAACTTTATATCACACGTTAACATGTTTAGCTTTAATATTATTTTCCTAAAATCACGTAATATCTTATTATTATCTTTCCATATCTCAACTACAATATAATATTTGTGATTTAGTTTTAAGAAAAAAACAAGTTTGTGATAGATACCCTAATATCTTAGCATGAATCTATAAATAAGAGCGACACATAGCTCGATTTCTGCAGTACTAAAAAGAGTTAAAAATGTCTTCAAATAAGAGTGTCTCATCACTCAAACATGTCAAGCCATTTAAAAGTGGGTCAGTAACCTTTGCTAATTTCTGATGTACGGGGAAAGTTCTTCATGAATTGGATTTACCGCTGAAATCTACACATAGCGCCAAGTAAACTACAAACCTTTGTTTTTCTTTAATGCACGTGGAAAGTTCTTCAGTTCTAATCAAGAGTTGTATTAATTCTTCGACCATGTATACTTTCATAAAAGCTAATGAAATCTTATACAATAAAGTTGAGTTTTTTATCTCCATAGGGGGAAAAATGACACGTGGCGTCTAAAATGGGTTTCTATGTTTTGAATTGTCTTTGGGCTTTTAGAAACATTTCAGGTCCAATAAGAAAATTGGTTTCTTCGTCTCCTCGCCTCAGACCATCATAAGTCAGAAAAGTTCCAAAAATCTTAAACGTCTACCAACCTCTCCACCTTGCAGATCTTAAAATCCTACTTGATTTACCCACTCCTGCATTCAATTGATCTTAGGGTTTTAGGTAAGATGTTATTTGTATTCTTCTCCTTCGCCGATCGGATTATAGATAAACGTTTTGAGTCAAACAAAAACCGATAAAAGTCAGATAACAAGTATGTTGTAGCAAAGTTTTGTTTCCGCTAACTTTTGTTAGATTCATGTTCATAATGTAGGTTCTCTGATTATTGGGGCTATTCAAATTTTAAGTTTTGGGAAAATCTATCTCTCTAACCTGAATGGAATGAGGTTAGATAAGTCTCCAACCACCATTATATAAGGAATCCGTTTTAACGCAACTTGCTTTTTTTCCTTCTACAGCTTAAGAGTTGGAAACTGCTATGAGCATTGTACCTCATGAGAGCTATATTCTTCACCAAGTACACAAGATGAGTGTGGGAAGTTAATATGTATATCTTTCTTCTGCTATGGTTTCAGTCATTGGTTGCTTTGATTATCAAAAAATATAAAATTGTACTGTAACCCTGAATTGTTAATACATTGTAATGTTTTTCCAGTGATATCAGGCAGCAACTGAAAAGCATTAAGAAGATGATGAAACCAATTCCGTTGATCGGATTCCTCACAGGTTTACTTTAATATTTCTTTACATCCACAAGATATTGTTGATCACTGACAAAAATGCATTTGTCGGGGAATGGTTAATTCATTTGTATGTTTTGGTTCCCTGACCTTGCGTTGGAGGGAGCCAGGAGCCATTATATATTATTCTATGATGCAAAGTTCATATGTTACTTATGGGTTCTTATGTACTTTTTAAAGAAGTCTTTAACATTTGTTTCAGAGCTTGAATCTCATGAATTTGAAATGGAATATTCAATATCCAGTGAGGAAGAGAAGAAAATGGGAAGTCAAAAAGACATAGCCATGGATCACGATCTACATTGAAAGGGAGAAGAACAGTGACAGTCACAGAGACATAATGAAAAGGATAGTGAATTCTACCGCCACGATGGTAGAAATTGTCATAGAGACCGTAGCAGAGAACATAGTGAGAAAGGGAACGTGAGAGATACAATATGGATGATGATGATTATGATGATCATTACAAAAGTCGAGACCGTGACAGGTACTGATAATTTGTTACAGTTGTTATCTGGTGTAAGATTGTTTCATTCTTAAGTTGATGGTATCATCATTTATCAGCAGGAAGAGGTCTCGCGATCGAGAAAGAGAGGAGAGGCACATGCGACGATCACGCTCGAGCAGTCACTCTTAACGTAAGTAATGGTCACAATATGCATAAGTCTGAACATAGATCACATTGACTATTACAGGTAGAATAGTGGAGGACAACAAGATGGTTGGAGATTGCAGGAGTCATGTCTATGCTATCACCATAATGCATAAAATATTAATTGTTGGAGCATTGGTATTACTGTTTGAGGAACTCAAGGTCATGAATTTGAGGGAATCTGGTAATGTTTTAAGCCGAAAAGAAGAAAAAGCCTAAAGGTGATCTAAAACAGAACAAATGTGTATGCTTATGTTTTACAAATATGCTATAAAAACAAGTATAGTTAGAAGCTTCGCAGATTCACATTTTCTTCTTCAGTCTCTTATTTATTTTATAACTTCTCTTGTGTGGCAACTTTTTGCTTTTTGTTCGCCTGAGGTTTGGTTTCTGATGTGAATTCTGATTTGTAACATAATGGAATAATATAAACATTTAAAATTTGCATATATTGAAGAAAATTACAGTAGACAAAACTTCTGTCTTGGTTTTATAAAAATCTTCAAATTCAAAAATGAGTATTCGTAGGGCATGCTTGAAACAAGCAACTCTTATCAAATAGAACACACGTGATTCCTATAGACTCATGAAACTGATATGCTATGAAAACTTAGTTGCTTATGATCTGTTTTTACTGTAAAAAAGATGCACACTTAGGATTGTTGAGGTGATCAATTTTTACTAAAAAGGATTTTACAGATTAGCTTTCTTAAACTAATCAATTTTTTTTGCGTTTCTACGTATATTGTTCGGAACTAATATTAACTCTAGATAGGAAAGAATTAAAAGTTTATGAAAGTGCTATTATAACGTATCCTTCAATTTAAAAATGGAATTGGTTAACTATACCATGATTTCTGTAAACGTGTTTGAACTTTGAATATCCATCATTAAAATAAGTTAAAACTTCATATAGCAAAAGAGACTTTCGACATTTAATCTGAGTAGTATATTTTATACAGAAGATGCCCAAAATAAACTGAATTTAAATATACAAATATGTTGAACTGCTCATGAAAATTCTTTTTGGCTTAAAAATATGGTTAAAATATCTTAAACAGCCTACACATAGCCATACATAAAAATAGAAATACTAAAGGATAAAAAAATTATTAGAATATATAGAATGCCATAGTTATATGTATCATATAATCTTACAAAAAAACAGAAAAACAATCACAAAGGATATGAAACAAGTATAAATAAAAAATGTCTCTATTATTTGTTTAATTCATAACATGATTTTCCATTTAAAATACATTTCATTTTTCCAAATGCTTAAATTTTTTTACATACACAAATATTAAAATTGTATTATATTATTTACTAAACCCGCCCGTAGGGCGGGCTAAACCCTAGTATAATATATTAGTAGATGGACAAAACACACAAATAACGGTCTAAAATTATTATAGGAACCAATAAGCAAGTCTCATCGTGAATTTTACATGAACCAATAATCTAATAAAAGACTTAATACAAGTCAAGTTGTTGTTTACTTCTTACATAGCAATACATACAAGCAGTTAAAGACCAAATTTATAAGATGAACGAAAACATAAAAAGAAGTTTAAGTTTTAGTTAATAGTACTTGTTTGTTATTCAATTTTTTTTTCTGAAACTGATACTGTGGTAATTCAATCTCCAATACAAATCCTCAAGTTACTGAAACAAGATTTCAAAATATAAAGATAATAAAAATAGAATGTAGATTAGTTAAAATAGTTTTGTGGAATTCCTATAACATTATCTTACACTTAGCTTATGAAGTGGATTGTATACTCTCAGCGTCTTAGTTACCCAATTTTCTTCACATCTCTCTCAAATTATTCATGCAGCTTGATAAGGCTAAAGAACGTAAACTTTTTGATCGCCTCGGCCAAGCTCACAATCTTTGTTAAGCAGAGCATTCTGCTTTAGGAGATCAGCTGAAGTAATCTCCACCAAAAATCTTGAAACCGTTGTCTCCCACACTCTCAAATTAAGGACTCTAATGGCATTACACCAACAACAATAGCTGCAGCAGCACCAATGGCTATTAAGGAATATACTTCGAGCATGCCAAAGGCCTTTGGAATTAATCTAAACCCTCCTCTGTAAAAGGATTTGTCAATTTCCATTGCCGTGATCTTGCCCTTTTTAACTCTTCCTTTGTCTGATCTTCGAATGATCTTAAGATCTTATCACTGATATGTGAAAAGATTATGTAATGTTAGATTTAACTACAACTTACAAATCAGAAGAAAGAGGTACAAACAAAATACTCAAAAATTACCGATTACATATACATGCAAATGAAACATTTCTCAATTAATTGTTTAAAGATTACTTTTTCTCAATAAAAAGTTTAGTTGTTAAGAAATCAAATAAAAGTTTAAGTGCCCCCCTGAAACAACCCTAGAGAAATACCAACACTTAACAAAAAATTATCAAAGACTTTTTTAGTTACAAAATAAAATTGTTTGTTGGTCTTTGTGCCAAAAAAAAATTGATGGGCCAACTAAACTTTGTCAAATTCATATATAAATGTTTTTTTATATTTGTGTAAGATAATTGTTACAATATTATCATTTTATATATAAATCCTTACAAACAAATTATAATATATTTGTTTTAAATTTTGAAATAGAACATCAGTTTATGTAAAATAATTATATTACAGTATTACTATTTTTAGATTAAGATTTATTAAAAAAATTAAAAACTTAAAATAAGAAAATTAAAATAAACTTCTAAAATTTATATAAATTCATTTATATAAATTATGAAAAAACTTAATAGATTAACTAACTTCTTATAAATGTAATTCAAAAAATAATTTATCTAATACGCAAGTTATTCAATATATTTATTTGATTAAGTCAATATAGCAAACAACATAAGCAACCAACATAACTTATAAGTACTTAAAACATGGTCCAAATATATAGATCAAATAACAAGTATAAACAACAAGATCTATATCACTTATTTACAGATCAAACAACATTACAACATCTATATTATTTATGAACAAAGTCAAATATATACAAACATGTATTAATCAAAAACAACTATAAATGTTATATGTTACAAACTATAATAACACCCGCGCGGACGCGCGGATCAAAGTCTAGTTAAATGCTTAAAAGCTCATATATTTGACAAATGAAATCGATAGTTCAGCAGCAGCAAAACGATACAAAAAACATCAATAAGCGGTCCCATTCAACTTTACATTAATGACAATTGGCAAATGCTATATTGCTCACTTCTTTGCCACCGTTGTGAAAGATTGAAAATTGTGCTATAATATATTCCTTCTGTTTTGCAAAAATATTTTTTTTGTGTGTTTTACACTTATTAAAAACAATTTAAATCACAATAATAAATTTATTGTTTTCTGTGATTTTTAATTTTTAATAATTGTTAGCCAATAATAATTCAATAAAATTAATTTTTTTTTTTAATTTATAATATTTTCATAAAAAATACAAAAATCTATCTTTGTGAAACTTTTTTTCTTAGACTATTTGTCTTAATGAAACAAATGAAGTATTAATCACATTGTTTCGTTATATTTGACGTTTAAATTAATAAAATACTATTTTTATAAATTCATCTTGGATATATATAAAATATTATTAAATAAAATTAGTTCAGCCGATTAAAAAATAATATAATTATAAATGTAAAACTTTATTAAAATTTTGTCTAAAATAGTAAGAGCACTTAATTTTGTGATAAAAGAGGTTGCAATACCACAGAGTCTTGATCATCCAAATCCGAATATAGATTCATTTTAGTTTTTCTAAGCATGTTTATTCTTTTGTTGAGTTTATTCCCCTCCCAACTCTTTCATTTGAAGTAAGTGATAGTTTTGCAAGGAGGTTTGTGTTGAGAGATTGAGTAAAAAGAAGCAACGTAAAATAACTTTTCACTCTAATCTGCCACTACTAGAGAGAAAAGAACATCATTGCAACCAGTGTTAGAGCACAAACGGATTGAGATCTGCATATCGCAGTAAGAGAGATCATACCAAGGCAACAAAATAACACCATGAGGGTAGAGACATGAGAATTGTTTAATTATTTATTTAGTCAGTTGAAATAAGAGAATAATGACAAGTTTACAATTCATTATATTTCCAGATAGCATATTAAGATGATAAGAAAGAGATGCTGCTCTTACTCGACACGAGTAACTCAATGATTAGATATGCTTACTAGTTTATAAAGGAGATATGTAAAACACTGACCATAGATGTCTGCTCACTCCACGTGATAAAAAGAAAACTAAGAAGACAGATTGAAAGTTGGACATTTGTGATTTTCTGGAACTCCCAATCCTCTAGTATTTACTTTTTCATCTTCAGTCCCAATTATGATCCATCGTTCTGAATATAATCATTTTCCTTTTCAGTAAAATGAATAAACTAACGTTGATTACTCTTCTTAGAGCATCCCCAATAGTACCACATATTCTTTTTTATTTTTTTTTACTTTTTCAAAAAAATTTTTTAATAATTTGATCAATGACGGACCATCACGTGTTGTGGGGCCCGCCAGACAGTGGATGAACCGCCCCTTATAAATGATCCCCAGAGAGACAGATTCATAAAAATATTATTATTATATTTTTTTTTAGGAAATGTGTGAACATCCTCATTGAGGGATGCTCTTATCGCCCAATGGCACACCACATAAACTATAAATCGATGAAGACTTGAAGAGCATAACTTTTTCTGTACATAAGACCATTATTATCGAGGATTCTTAGTAAGGTCTCTTAGTCAAAAATAGTGGTGGACCCATCACTTTGGCTAAAAACGTTTCTAAATGCATGTTTATTGGATGTCTCTTAGTAGTGATTTTTAAAATTTTAAGAGACGTTTCTTAACTTTTAACTAAGAAAATTTAAGAACGATCTCTTAAATAAGAGACATAGGAGTCATCTATTAACCAAATTTTTTAAAAAAAAATCCCTAAAAAGAGTCAAATTAAGTTAAGAACTCCACACTAAGAGACCGGAGATAAACATGGCCTAAAATCCCCTAATTAAGAACTGTCTCTTGCACTGTTTCGCGGGCTTCAGTGACACGTGACGATCCGTAACTGGTCACTTTAAAAAAAAATCAAAAAAAAAGTTAAGAAACCCAAGTAAGTATGTGGAATAATATAGGCCATGTTCAACCCCGGGTTCTTAGGTGGGGTTCTTAACTTTTGATTTTTCGTTTTTTCGTTTTTTTTTTACTTTACGGCTAAGAACCGGCTCTTAAAACTCTTATTTAAGAACCAGTTCTTAGTTTTTCTTAGTTAAAAACTAAGAACCGACTCTTAACAAAAGTTAAAAACTCCAACTAAGAACCCTGCAATAAACATGCCCTAAAGTGCTTGTTTCTTATGCAGTTTTTATCTTTAGAGCAGACACTCCAGCTCATAAACAAAGACAACAGTTTTCCCCAAGAAAATTAAACCCTCACCAATTTGCCTCATGCGCCTATATAGTACTCATTAAGTTCTAAAAAAATGAATATTTTAGAATTTTCACACTTATCAAGAAAACATATACTCCCTCTGTTTTCTTTTATTTGACGTTCTATCAATCTTCACGTAGATTAATGCACCTAGGACAATATCATTTCTATCCTTCATTAATTGAACATCTTGTATCGTAAAGCATATATAAATAGATTAAATATAGGGTAGACATGGTCTTTTATCACTATAATTTGCCTTGGTTTGTGTAAAACGTCAATTATATTGAAACATAATTTTTGTTCCAAAACGTCATTTAAATAAAAACGGAGGGAGTAAGATTTTAGTTATTGATGTATTATTTTCAGTAGTTAATTATTCTCCATAATTTTTAACTAATAAAAAACTAATAAACATTTTGAAATTCATAATTTATCAGTAATTAATATATTAAAATGTAAAGGATATATCTTTTTGAAACATTTTTTTTTTGAAATATGGATCTTCTCAGAATGGAATGAATATTAATTTAATGATACACTTGATAAATAAACATCGTTGTTTGTCGGATTTAGATGTTGATGTTGGATAAAAACGATATAGGAGTTAGCTAATTTCATTTTTATTATTAAAACAACAATATATTTTTGGATCAATTGTATATGAAGTTCCATATATATAATTCTATGCTTTAAATACCTCAAAATATGTGGTGTTGTTTTTTTGGGTACAATCACATATATGTTTCTTAGAACAAAGTACATAACCTTTTTGGAGTTAAATTCCATAGTGATATTTATTGAAACGTATGAATCATATAGTAGTAACCAGAATGCGTTGACTAAATTATCATATTCTCCTCGAAATGATATCCGTTTACCCATGAACCATCCAATATTAATTAAAAACAACCATGAAAAGGCATTAATAGTTGCATGACGTAATTTCCCAATGTGGGAGAAACGGCCAAAAAATGCGTAAAAAGCTTACGATAAAATCGTGATTCGTAGGAACAAGAGTTTGTGAAATTAGAATGGCTATTCCAGTGATGGCGAGTTCATTACAATCAACATAATCCAGCTTAGCATTCCATCACGTGCCACTTGTACGGGAAAATGGTCGATTTCCGCATAAACTAATTGCTCCCGACTTTTTCATACACAAACTTTTAGTCTATGCCAAAACCCACACGAACAACTCTGTTTTCTGAATTTCATACACGAATTATCGATTTTAAACTAATTGCTACAAAATCATAAACGATGTTAGTATCCATTAATAAATGGAGAATCAGTTTAATTTGGGTTAAATAAAATGAACGTAATATCGTTTTGTTTCACGACACAGACCAACGACGTCATTGTGTCTTTGGATCGTTTTAAGGTTTCCAATGTGATATCTTTTATACGCCGCCGTGAAACCAAAGATAAAAACCTAATCCTGAATTTAAGAAGAACAACAAAATAACGTCGTTCCTTATTTTGTTAATGAAAAATTACACTAAAACGACGTTATATTCGTTTTATTTAAATTAGAAATTAAACCGTCAAACGGATAAAAACACCGTTTAGGGTTTTGTGACAATTAGTATACAATTGATAGTTCATGTATTAAATTCAAAAACTGGAGTTGTTCATATTGGTTTTAGCATAGACTAAAAGTTCGTGTATGAAATTAAAAAGACGGAGTTGTTCGTGTGGGTTTCGGCATGGACTAAAAGTTCGTGTATGAAAAAGCCGGGAACAATTAGTTTATGCGGGAATCGGCTATTTTCCCTTACTTGTACACCACCTCTTCATCAATCGCATTATCACTCATGACGTATCTTGACATCTTTATATAAACATTACTAGAATATTTTTATATCTACTCTATAATTTATTCGATTTTACTCAAAAATAGAATGAGAAATAGAACAATAACAAAAATATAAAAATATTAATATTTTATTTTTGTGTATCATTCTATTTCTCAACCTGTTTTGGAATAAATTATGGAATATAGATGGAGATGTCCTTAGACATGGTGTGGTTATGTCCACACATGCTTTTATATATATACAAATACGTAACCTTCTACTTTGTTTTGTTTTTTGAAACTTTGATTACCCTTTTACATTGATACTTAGGTTAAACACATATTTATACATAATGATAAGTCGTTCTTTTGTGATCTGTTAATGCATTCCATATGGACGCGATGCAAAATTTGCAGGCTGTCAGCTTCAATGGACAAACCAGCTACATTTTTAAATAAATTTGAATAAAAAAGTAATTGCGAACCAATCATATCACCGATAAATAACACAGCAAAGTGCAAGCACAGTTTATCAGTACGAGAAAAAAGAGAGATTCGCGGGGGGAGCCATGCGTGGGATTACTATTCTAATCATATCCTTAAACAGTGATTATTAAAGAATCAGTGACCTCTATAGTATCCAACTAATTAAATTTATAAATTAGTTTCTTCTTCTGACGACACACTAAATAAATGATAATCCTTGCGTATTACGTGCAAGACAACTCAGCTCACACCAGCTAATTACCTCTTTCTTTTCTTTTTTACTTACTTCCAGCTTTTCTATACTAATATGTTTAATTTTTTCTTACAAAAAAAGTTTATTTTTTTAAAACAAATTAAATCGATTTGAACCAAAAAACATCTATAGTCAAAAAAATATCGAGGATAGCTTTTAAATTTTTTTGTTCAAAAATAGTTTCCAAAGAAAAAATAATTAAAATAAATTTTATTAGAAAGTGAAAATATACATTTATACTCCTAAGAATAATTAATCTAGATTTAAAGTTAAAGTTATGGAATGAGTTTAAATTTAAAAAAGAATATTAAGAATTTCATAATAAAATGATTATTTCAATTTTTTTAAAAGATTATTTTGGTGATAAAAACATTAAAATAACTATATTTGATCTAGTATTGATATAATAGCCATTTGATTAGGTACTTTTGATAAGAATACATACAAAAACACAAAGGTGGCGAGAAAACAATGTGGTTAAAAGTGGATTAACGGTAACGATCGTATCAAAGCATGAGATTCAGTCAGGAGCAGATACACTGTTTGATCTGTGACATATGTTTAAACAGAGAGGACAGAACTATGGAGAGTCCATGCTGAGACAGTGCAAAGTCCACCATTCACTGTTTCTTTCCATATACACAGTTTACTTCAGAGAAACAAGGGCTTGCTCGTAATTCAGTGGTAACCTATTTCTTTTCCTCTTCTAGTGAATAGTGATTAACCCAATGTACGTGTGACAAAGCCAGACATAATTTAGTTTTATCCTATTTTACACACCCACACGATGTACATTAAATTTTATATAAAAATAATATTATAGTACTTATAAGAATTTAGTAATAATTATTTAGTTACATTTGGGTTGACCAAGTCAAGTCGACATTAACCCTTTTTGAGTTCAGAAATAGTTTTTATTTTGATTAATTTGGGGATATTCTAAGCTTATAAAAAATTTCAGACTAATTCTCACAGAAAAATAAGATCTAAAACTCTTTTCTAAATATGTAAATGGATCCAAAAGTATAGATTCATATCCTTGTATCTATTCAAGAATAATGTAATTTAGTTTCGCACAACCAGTAAATTGAATATAGAACGTGCTAGCGTTTCAACCCTATTTTTTTATCACCCGACCACACTATCCTGGACAAATTGGTTTTCATTTATCATAGACATGTTATCTCTTATACGATATTTGAATTATTAGACTGCATTTGAAGTGGTGTGAAACCCATCTTTAATAATATATATCTTTTATTTTCATTGATACTAATCTGTTATCTGAAAAAGAGTTGAATTATATTTTATTCAATGTGTTTTACCAATCGTATGAATTGAATAAAATATATTTATTTATTTGCTGCGTTTCTATCATTTTTTCAGTCATAATTTTGATGTTATTTTTATATGTGATTCAGTCACATGTTAAAATGAAAAATTAGTTAATATTGTTATACTCCAAAATGAAAATTTAGTACATACATTTGAATATTTAAGTATATTTAGTCGAGATTTTTCTTGATTTTTTTAAAATAATGAATCCAATAACTTTAGATTTTAATTTTTTTATAACAACTTGTTACAAGTCATAAACTAATAACACAAGATTTTAACATAGTTTTAAAAAGTCTTCGTTGAATAACACTGGAATTGTTATAAAAATTAAATTTTTTTAATTCTCTATAAATACATAATCCAGTATCACCCCCTAAAATGGTGGGTAAAATAAACAAAAATGAAATTACTGTAATACAGTCAGCACCTAGGGGATGGTCAGATTCCCACATCAAAACATGATTGAACGGTTCTGATGTCATCATAATTAACCCTAGCTTTCTTATTACCGTCAAATCATTCATTTCCATTATTACCACAAGTTTTTTCTTCTTCCACGTTCTGTTGTGGTCTCTGCCCTCTGGGCCTTCACCCCATACCCAGCCGTACATCGCGTATCATTAGATTCCCTCTTCCCATACACCTTGCCGCAGGCTATCGATACACCCTCTTCTCTTGATATAATAGTGAGCCGTGATAAGTGACCACTCCAATTTATCGGCTCAGCACAGTGGCTAAAGATAATCTCCCGCTTCCAATCAAATCCAACGGCTGATATTCGACTTTTAAAGGACACGCGTCACGATCGTAATCGACAATTCACAATCACCGAAAAGGTATCACATGGAGATGTTTGACCATGGTTAACATTTAACCGAACCAGAGTCGCCTTTTAACATGAGACCTCCCTCTCTATCCTTCTTCCTCACATTCAACGTTTTGTTTCTGCGTCTTCATTGCTGCAACATTAGATCGTCGATATCTTCAGCTTTTCTCAACGCAATGTATAAGCGAATGGACTTATCCTTTCCAGAAGAAGTTCTGGAACACGTATTCTCCTTTATCCACCTCGACAAGGACCGGAACTCCGTCTCTCTTGTCTGCAAGTCATGGTACGAGATCGAGCGGTGGTGCAGGAGGAAAGTTTTCATCGGGAACTGCTACGCCGTCAGCCCCGCCACAGTTATAAGGAGGTTCCCGAAAGTGAGATCCGTGGAGCTCAAGGGGAAACCACACTTCGCTGATTTCAATTTGGTGCCTGAGGGATGGGGAGGTGACGTGTATCCGTGGATTGAGGCGATGTCGATGTCGTACACGTGGCTGGAGGAGATAAGGCTGAAGAGGATGGTGGTGACCGACGAGTGCTTGGAGCTTATAGCTAAGTCGTTTAAGAATTTCAAAGTTCTTGTGCTCTCTTCCTGCGATGGCTTCTCCACCGATGGCCTCGCTGCTATCGCCGCCTCTTGCAGGTATCATAATGGCCACATTGCATCAAGATTCAAATATTAATTTCATTTCTAATTCGTAAACATTGGAGGTGACCGAGATTGTTAGATCAACTGAAAAAAATGATGACTAATATTTCAAGTAATGTTAAGACAAAACTAATATTATATCCTATAATTTCGGGTTTTAGATATTAGGTACTTCGCCCCGAACCTCATGCTATTCAAGAAAAAACATTTGAGGTGCTTGAATTGGTTATATGATTCTTATGCAGGAATCTGAAGGAGCTTGATTTGCGTGAGAGTGACGTTGACGATGTTAGCGGACACTGGCTTAGCCATTTCCCTGATACATACACTTCTTTGGTATCACTAAACATCTCTTGCTTAGCCTCTGATGTATGTTTCTCTGCTCTGGAGAGGTTGGTGCGTAGGTGTCCCAATCTCAAGTCTCTCAAGCTTAACCGAGCTGTTCCTCTTGAAAAATTGGCTACTTTACTAAAAGGAGCACCTCAATTAGAGGAACTAGGCACCGGTGGCTACACTGCTGATGTGTGTCGTGATGTGTTTAATGCTTTAGATGTAGCTGTCTCTGGGTGCAAGAAGTTGAGGTGCTTATCTGGGCTTTGGGATGCTGTTCCTGCCTATCTTCCAGCTGTTTATTCGATTTGCAGTCGGGTTACAACTTTGAACCTGAGTTATGCAACTGTCCAGAGCTATGATCTTGTCAAGCTTATTAGCCAATGTCCTAAGTTGCAGCGCCTCTGGGTAAGTCCACTTTAACATAATTTAGTTCATTTTACCAGAGGTTGTATGAGAAAGCATGTGCTGAAGAGTTTTAGACCAACCTTTTCTTTAACTGTGGTGATATGACTTATTGACACAGGTGCTGGACTACATCGAGGATGATGGTCTTGAGGTGATTGCTTCAACCTGCAAGGACCTTAGAGAGCTGAGAGTGTTTCCCTCTGAGCCTTTTGTAATGGAGCCAAACGTCGCATTGACGGAACAAGGGCTTGTCTCCGTCTCAGCGGGCTGTCCAAAACTCGAGTCGGTTCTCTACTTTTGTCGTCAAATGACCAATGATGCGTTGGTAACCATTGCTAGGAACCGTCCCAACATGACTCGCTTCCGTTTGTGCATCATTGAGCCAAAAGCCCCTGACCATCTAACACTAGAGCCATTGGATGTGGGGTTTGGAGCCATTGTAGAACACTGCAAAGATCTCCGGCGGCTCTCCCTATCAGGGCTCTTAACCGACAAGGTTTTCGAATACATTGGGAAGTATGCAAAGAAGATGGAAATGCTATCAGTGGCGTTTGCAGGAGACAGTGACTTGGGGATGCATTATGTTTTGTCAGGGTGCGATAGCTTGAGGAAACTAGAGATAAGGGACTGCCCGTTTGGAGACAAGGCGTTATTGGCCAACGCTTCGAAGCTGGAGACAATGCGATCTCTTTGGATGTCTTCTTGTTCCGTGAGTTTTGGAGCCTGTAAGTTATTAGGACAGAAGATGCCAAAGCTCAATGTGGAAGTCATCGATGAGCGGGGTCCACCTGACTCGAGACCAGAGAGCTGCCCTGTTGAGAGAGTGTTCATATACCGAACAGTGGCGGGTCCTCGGTCTGACATGCCTGACTTCGTCTGGAACATGGACCAACGGTCATCAATGAGGTTTTCCAGGCAAATCATTACTACTAACGGGTTATAAAAAAACAAAAGACTAAACGAGGTACATACTTTCATTAAATCCTTGTTCATCATCTCCCCATATGAATCGTTCTAGTTTAGGAACACGGGAGAGAGAGATCGGCTCCGTTGATTTACTTCTGGGCTGCTTCATATAACCACCAAGCTCATGAGCAACGAGTTAGGGAGAAAGAGACCTTTTAATATATATTGTTATCTGTTTGTTTGTCTAGTTACTGGTAGGGTATTACTTCTTCAGAGGATGATGTTCAGAGATTTTTGTAAAAGACAATAAATGTCAAAAATGTAACAGCTCTACTTAGTTGGACTCATTTTTTAATCCTTTTCAAATGTTTTTAATCTTGTCTTTGCCAATTTAATTTGCCCGGTTATAGAAATGGCTGTTTGCAGGTTTTTTGTTTTTTTGGTAAAAGGAGCAGCACACAGTTCTTTAATCTCAGGGCCCTAGACGTTTGTTTCCAGAAAGAATAGTTACAGGTTTTGTCAATAGAGGATCCAAAAGTAGGAACAAGATAATCTTGCTTTGAGTTCGAACATCGTGTTTTAACAACTAACTGTAGCATCTGAAATTGGGTTAAAGCTTGTAATAACATAACACATCAATGACATCATCGTCAACTAGTTTTCTAAAATCAGTAGAAAATGTTCTCAAAGTCTTCACTCAAACGCTCGGAGATCAAAATATAGGCGTATGAAGGTTACTTACTAGACATTCAAGAGAATTGGGCTACAAGATCTGGATCAACAAGTTCATAGATCCTACAGTACAAGTATCCAGTCACTAGTGGAATAGATTCTTATGTTCCTAGAGCACAGTTGATGGAGACAAGTCACAATCTTACACACAATACCACCAATGTATATTTTGGAATAGAATCCCAACAAATGCAAGTTGTTAAAGAGGTACATACCACAGCTCTTGGAAATGAAAGAAATTGAAAATTAGTACACCAACAAGAAGATTAAGTCAAAGAGTTTTCTTAAACTAAACAAGATGGCTTTTTCTATGTAGCACAAATTTCTCAACACCTCTTGTTAGAATTGATGATTTGTGAAGAGAAAGAGTATGAACACTCAAGAACACTCAAGAACACTCAAGAACAAATAAGAACAAAGAGGAATTTGTGAGAGAGAGAGAGGTAGTTTGTGTGACAAGAGAATATGAAGGAGAGAAACTTATTTCCTTGATTGATTTCTTTGCAAATACATTGTAATATATAGAGAATACAAAAAACATCTTCCATAAACAAGGTCCATGAATTCATGAGCTCCCATAAACAAGGTCCATGATTTAGGGAACCATGTTTTAGGGATCCATGATTTCTTCATGTCAACACCATAAACAAGGTCCATGATTTAGGGAACCATGTTTTAGGGATCCATGATTTCTTCATGTCAACACTCCCCCTCAAGCTTGACCATATGGAACAAGTCAAGCTTGGAAAGCCATGAAGTATTCCCTCATTAAAACCTTTACTTGGAAAAACCACTTGGGATAAAAACCAAGCAAAGGAAAAAGAGTAGAACACTCCATGGTGAGGGGATCACTGACATGGAAGGTTTATGAGTCCTAGTCTTGGAAGAATGGACTCACAAACTTTGCTGCTGGCCGCCTTGGTGAAGATGTCCGCCAGTTGATCTTCACTCCTTGTGTAGCATGGGAGGATCACTTGCTGCTCTACTGCTTGTCTCACCTTGTGGCAGTCTACTTCTATGTGTTTTGTCCTCTCATGGAAGACTGAATTGGACGCAATGTGTATTGCGGCTTGGTTGTCACAATGCATGGTCATGGGGTTGGTGATCTCAATCCCCAAGTCGCCTAGAAGACCCTTTATCCAGATGAGTTCACTGGTTAATTTCCTCATTGATCTGTACTCTGCTTCTGCACTTGAGCAAGACACAACCTTCTGCTTCTTACTCTTCCATGTAACCAAATTTCCTCCAATGAATGTGCAATAGCCGGTAGTTGATCTTCTGTCTGTTCTGTCTCCAGCCCAATCTGCATCACAGTATCCAACAACCTCAGTGTTTCTGTTGCAAGCCATCCATATGCCTTGACTCGGAGCCTCCCTTAAGTATCTTAGGATTCTCTCCACCATGTTCCAGTGATGAACCTTGGGATTTTGCATGTGTTGGCTCACCTGATTTACTGCAAAACAAACATCTGGCCGGGTAATGGTTAGATAGATCAGCTTCCCAACAATTCTCCTATATTGCTTGACATCTTCAAATGGAGTATCTTCATACTCCCCCTCTCGCAATGTCTTGTAGCCTTCTTCAAGTGGTGTCTTGGCTTGTCTTCTTCCAAGATCTCCTGCCTCCTTTAGAATATCCAAAGTATATTTTCTTTGGGACATGAACAACCCCTCATTTGATCTGCACATCTCAATCCCGAGGAAGTACTTCAGTTCACCTAGATCCTTGATGTCAAATGCGGCCTTGAGGAATGTCTTGGTGGCACTGATCCCCTTCTTGTCACTACCAGTGATGATGATGTCGTCCACATAGACTAGGATCACAATAATCCCGGACTTGCTGGTGAGAGTGAAGAGTGTGTGATCCGCTTGAGACTTCACAAATCCTCTTCCATTCAATGTAGTGCTTAGTTTGTGGTACCAAGCTCTTGGTGATTGCTTCAAGCCATATATCGCCTTTCTGAGTCTGAGGACATTTCCTGGCTTTACCATCTCTTCCATTCCTGGAGGTGGTCTCATGTACACTTCATCTTCTAGTTCACCTTGTAGAAATGCATTCTTTACATCCATTTGCCAAAGATCCCACTCTAGGTTCACTGCCAATGAGATGAGTATCCGGATTGTATGAAGCTTTGCCACTGGTGCAAACGTGTCTAGATAATTTTCTCCATACACTTGTGTGTATCCTCTTGCTACCAGTCTGGTCTTCTTCCTTTCTTGCTTTCCATTTGCAAGATACTTGATGGTATGCAAGAGTCTGCTGATGACGGCTTTCTTTCCTCTTGGAAGCTCAGTCTCATACCAGGTGTTGTTCTTGATCATGGCATTGATCTCTTCTTCAACAGACTCTCTCCATTCTTTGTCTTGCATTGCCTCTTCATAGGTGTTTGGGATGTACTCTTGATCCAATTCTCCAATGAAGACTTGATGTTCTTCTGGATATTGAGCAAGCGAGCATACTGCACTCACTGGATGTGCCACAGCTTTAGCATTGAAGTAGACTTTCGGTTTCCTGATTCTTGTGCTCCTTCGCAAGGGTTGTATCTGATCAGGTGCTGCCTCATTTGTTTCTTCTGGAACTTGATCTTGAGTCTCAGGAACTGATTCTGATTTGGTCTCATCCTGATCATGAACTTCTTGTTGATTCCCCCCTTCAGGGTCAGGATGGGCAATTTCTTCATTTTCATTAATCACATCTTCTTCAACTACAGCTTTTGGAACAGGTGCAGTAGCTTCAGGGATATTCCTTCTTGTTTCTTGAGTTGCTGGAGACATGCCAATGCCGAAGTTCTCCAAAATGATTATGAGGTTTGTGGCTCTTTCTGATTGCGGTAAGTCCCTCAGATCATCCCAATTCTTCTCTCCATAATATCCCTTTGTTTCCACAAACTTCACATCCCTTGATATTAACACTTTTTCGGCTACTGGATCATAGCACTTATACCCCTTTTGTGTTGGAGAGTAGCCAATGAACATCGCTTTTGTGCTCCTGGCATCCAGTTTGTTTCTCTGCTCCCCTGGTATCAGCACAAAGCAGAGACATCCAAACACCCGTAAGTGGTCCAAAGCCGGCTTGGTCTGGTTAAGGACTTCAAACGGTGACAGATCTTTGAGGACTTGAGTTGGAGTCCTATTGATCAGATAAGTAGCAGTCACCACCGCATCACTCCAGAATCTTTTTGGAACATTGGTGTGGAACATCATTGATCTGGCTACCTCCATCAGGTGTCTGTTCTTCCTTTCAGCAACTCCATTTTGTTGAGGAGTATATGGACAACTTGTTTGATGAATAATTCCATGTTGAGCCAGGTACTGTTTGAATGCATGACTTGTGTATTCTCCACCATTGTCTGATCTGAGGATCTTCAGCTTGGCATTGAAGTGGTTGGAGACATGAGCTTGGAAATTCCTGAAGGCGTCTAGCACCTTATCCTTGGACTGAATCAGCGTCAACCAAGTGTATTTGGATTTTTCATCAATGAAGGTGACAAAGTATTTGTGATTCTCCCTTGACACACATGGAGCTGTCCATACATCAGAGTGAACCAAGTCAAAGCATCTCTCATAGGTGGTGCCAAACCGTGGAAAGACTGTCCTACAATGCTTCCCCAATATGCAGGCTTCACACTCTTCATTCTTAGACACCACTCTCGGGAATATCAGGTTTAGAGCTCTTGTATGGGGATGTCCCAATCTGGCATGCCATATTGTGTTCTCAGCGCCATTAACGGTGCTAGCGAGGCAGTGAGGCATAGATGATTCTGGCACCATATTCCTCTCAAGATGATACATCTGCTGATGGTTGTGCCCTTTTCCAATGATCTTTCCTGTCTTCAGGTCTTGAAACTCAACTTCATCTGGTCTGAACACAACTTGGCAGCCCAAATCAACCGTAGCCCTTCTTACTGATAACAAGTTAGATGAAAATCCAGGCATATACAAGGCAGTAGATTCCTTATCAAACACTCTAAAGTTCCCTATCCATTCTATCTTCACCTTATCACCATTTGCTATGACTACATTCCCTACGGCAGGCTGGATATTACTAATCAAGTTCCTATCACAAATCATGTGATGACTTGCTCCTGAATCTATTATGATAGGTTTAGAGTCAAGAGAATGTGTACCAGCTTTCTTGGAAGCAATGAGAGCCAAGACAGTGCTCCGGATAAAGGAATTGGCGTCTTTTCTGGTCACAAAACCATCAGATGAGGTCGTACCAGCTTGATTTCTCCACATGTCTTCAGTTGAATCACCCATGTGAGCAGAATACATGGTTCTCCCTTGAATTGCTTGCTGCTCCTTGGGTTTACATTTATCCGGCTGGCCTATGAGAGGATCACCATCATCTAGGCATGGAATCTTTCTTCCAGTAAAGAAATTCTTTATCAGTGTGTTGAATGATGAGTCTAGGTGTAGTAGAAAGCTGAGGAACCGGTCGTTCTCATAGATGGTTTGGAGACTCTCCCATAAACACCCATAAGCGGTTTGAAGACTCTCCCATAGTCTCTTGGCGGTTTTGATGTGAGAATTGATCTTCAGGATTGGTTTTGACAAGGAGTTACAAATGAGAGCCAGAGCTTGCTGGTCTTCTTGAACCCATTGGTTGTGGTTGTTCACGTATCTATCTTCTTCAGCCATCCTCTTTGAAGTTCCAGCCTTCATGATATGGCTGTCCCAAAGTCCATGACATCCCAAGGTGATTCTGGCCACTCTTGACCATAAGAGATAATTAGGACCCTCAAGGGTCACGGAAATTATGTTTTCCTTCTCCATTTTTATGATTTGCGGAATGAGAATAACATAAAAGCTTTGCTGAATGAAAAGAGAAAGATAGAGAAGGTTTGCGGAATGAAGTAGGAGCTTAAAGCTCTGATACCATGTTAGAATTGATGATTTGTGAAGAGAAAGAGTATGAACACTCAAGAACACTCAAGAACAAATAAGAACAAAGAGGAATTTGTGAGAGAGAGAGAGGTAGTTTGTGTGACAAGAGAATATGAAGGAGAGAAACTTATTTCCTTGATTGATTTCTTTGCAAATACATTGTAATATATAGAGAATACAAAAAACATCTTCCATAAACAAGGTCCATGAATTCATGAGCTCCCATAAACAAGGTCCATGATTTAGGGAACCATGTTTTAGGGATCCATGATTTCTTCATGTCAACACCATAAACAAGGTCCATGATTTAGGGAACCATGTTTTAGGGATCCATGATTTCTTCATGTCAACACCTCTCACCTACAGATTCCACAAGTCATGACATTGAAATTGTTATTTTGAGGTCTGCATAATAATAATGGTGTTCAACAAGGAGGAGAGTTACATGTAGCATTTGAGAGATAAAAAATCAAACCGAATGGGAATCTTGGAAAGTCTCTGTCTTTGGGAAATGCAGAATCTGGTTTTCAATGAGTGGAGGATACTAGCAGTACGTAGCACCACCCATAAGTCAGCTTTGTGTTCTGTTACCATCAGTTCCTTCCTAATCTTACTCATGTTTTTTTATAGAACAAATATTAGTCACTACATCCGTTTCAATTTAAATGTCGTCGTAAATTAAAATTTTTCGTTTTAGAAAAAAATGTAGTTTTATGATTTCAATGCAAAAATTATTAATTTTATAAATTTTATATGGTATTATATTTTTTATTGGTTGAAGTATAATTAGTTTTATAGTTAATGATATTTTTATTTTGAAAATATATAAAATTAAATGTTTTATTAATTTTTGTATAAAAACCTAGAATTACAACTAAATTGAAACGGAAATAGTACGAGTTATATATATATATATATATGTACTTCGGCATCCTATTAACTAACCAGTGTCGACCATTTTTAAAAAGTTGGGATGCTCAACCTAGAAGAAAGTTGAATTATTGGATCCGTCATGTGTGTCTATGATTAGATCATCAGGAATGCATTTTTCAAAGTTAAGAAATCTTTGGATCCTTCTGACAAAGACAGCAAGTGAAGGTGGTTTGTACACGTTCTTTCCCCTTTAGCTTCTATCTCCCAAGATCCCCAAAGAACTCGGAAAGTAAGTAAAGCACATACAATATCTCGCAAACACCTTTCTCATATTTCTCACGCTTTCCTTTTTTTAGTTGTTTGTTCACCCACCAATCATTCAAAGATAAATACAATTATGTAGTTTCCTTACAAAATACAACTAGCAAATCCGGTTTATTCATGTATGTGTGTCCGACTCTAAGACTATCTACAATGAGGATATTGAAAAAAGAAATTCAAACAGTTGAATCACTACAATGAGAATGTTGAAAAATGAAATTTGATGATGTAGATTAATTGATGTTTAAAAGATTTAACATGTTAAATAAGAAAAAAATGAGACCACCGACTATACATATCACTTTCTAAGGATTTTAGATATTTTTATATCCTCTTAGTTATTTGAAATCAATAATCACATTATAAATTAAATATTTTTATACGAAAATTTTACCATTTTAAATTTTCTATAAATAGAGACTAGGTTTATTTAATTTGGATATAAAAATAATTATTATTAATTAATAAAATAAGGTATTGAATTTTATTAAATAAAATCATTGAGTAAAAGTTGAATGTGCATTGAATGAGTATGCGAAAGAAAAAAAAATGATGTGGAATGTTAAAAGATGGAGTGGACGGTGTTGAATTTCGAAATCATTGTAATAGTCTCAGAAACTATTGTTTTCTTTGGGGGTGTACAAGCTGAATTCAACATTATCAGATTCATCTTCTAGTAGTTTTGGGGATTCAAACATATTGAAAAAATGAATGAGGATTGTATGCTAAGTTATGGTGAGCATGGATACTGAATTGTTGCTGAAACTAACAATTATTTGTAGATTCAATATTTTATTTCTCACTGGGTTTCTACTTTTGAAAGTTTTGTATTTGAGAAAGTCGAAAGAAACTTAAACATTTCATATCAGATTAAGATGTTGATATAGCATATACATTCTTATGGCAAGGCATTGTGAGGAATGAAAAACTTTATGGTCTATATCATAATTCACCACACGTTTGTTTCCGACGAGCTCAAATATATAAAGTAACAATACTGATAAAAATCAAGAGACTTGCAGGTTTTTTGTTTTATTTTTTATATTTCGATATATACTTGCATTGTTTTCACAAACTTCTACAGAAAATTATCTTCAGACATAAACATTGTACATTATATATAAATATTTATTTATTTTGTTTTGGTATTACCCTTTTTTTGTTATACTTCACAGATAAACCCTTTCTTTATATATCTTCTTGCTTTTTTCATGTGCTATATAAACTTACTATGACATCATTTTTATCGACCTTAGTGTCACTAAAACCATTTAAAGAATGTTCAGAGATTCTTGTAAAAGACAATAATAATGTCAAAAATGTAACTGTTCTACTTGATTAGATATTTCGGTGAGAATAACTCTTCCAGGCACAAGGTTTGAGGTGTTGACTTTGGAAGAAGGCTTTTGTGTCTCAACCGATAACGACATGTCCCGAGTTTAGTAAGTAACCAGAGGTCTCTCTACCACTCCATCTGGATAAACACTGTATGATCAACAAAGTCATACACTACAAGTGTCACTAGGGGAATGTATTCTTATGCCCTAGAGCACAGTTGATGGAGACAAGTCACAAGCTTACACACACACATACACCACCAATGTATCTCTTGGAATAGAGTCTCAACAATGCAAGTTGTTAAAAGGGTACATACCATACCACAGCTCTTGGCAATGAAAGAAATTGAAAAATTAGGACACTAACAAGAAGATTAAGTCAAAGAGTTTTATTAAACTAAACACGATCGATTGCTATGTATGTAGCACAAGTTTCTCAACACCTCTCAAATACAGATTCCACAAGTTATGACAATGAAATTGATTATTTTAAGGTCTGCATAATAATAATGGTGTCCAACAAGGAAGAGAGTTATATGTAGCAATTGAGAGATAAAAAAAGAGAGCAAAGATCAAACCGAATAGGAATCTTCGAAATTCTCTGTCTTTGGGAAATGCAGAATCTGTGTCCCATTGAGTGGAGGATACTAGCAGTACGTAGCACCACCCACAAGTCAGCTTTGTGTTCCGTTACCATCAGCTCCTTCCTAATCTTATTCATGTTTTTCAGATAACATTTTAGAAGATAAAACCAAATAGAGTATAATTTATTGGATTTATATACTACCTACGTTTTACAATGATAATATTTTTTAGGAAAAAATTATTTCACAAAATATAAAAAATTGTGTGATTTATAGAAAATTGTATCTTTTTAAAAATAATCACTTGAGTTTATTGAATCACTATTGGTTTAACTTCATTAAAATTGATAATCACAGAAAATGATGTATTATAATACAAATTGATTTGTTGTTTTTACAACAATTTGATATGTTATCTTAATATTTGTGAACAAATGAAAAATATTATCTTTGTCAAACATAAGGAGTACACATTTAGTCATCTTTTATTATTCATGTTAACTAGCGTCGATTATTTTCAAAAGGGCTTGGCTTAGAACAAAGTTGAATTCCTCAAGTGTGTTGATGATGCATATGATTAGATCACTGGGAATGCATTTCTCAAAGTTAAGAATCTTTGGATCCTACAGATAAAGACAACAAGTGAAGACAGTCTTTACACGTCTCTTTTGCACCGTTTAGATTCTCCCTCAAAAGATCCCCAATGAACTTGGAAAGTAAGTAAAGCCCATACAATATCTCCCCACCAATCATCATTCAAAGATAAATACAACTTATGCAGTTTCTTTACAAAATACAACTAATTTGTTTATTCATGTATTTGTGTTCGACTCTAACAAAGTATTGTTTTTCTTTGGGGGTACAAGAGGAATTCATTATTATCTGAATCATTTCTTATAACCAATTGATTTTAGTTGAAACTCCATCTAACTTAACATAATATCGATTTTAGGTTGGAAATCCATATCGTTTAATATGGTATGAGAACCCGATCCATACATTTCAACCCGATCATTGATATGGCTCAAAGTTGGCTCATCAATCCTTTCCCGAACATGCCCGAACATTTCAAGATCGACAATCAAGAAATCATCATCTCGAGAGAAAGTTTTAGAGACTAAGTCTCCCAAATCAGTAGTTCGAAGAGATTCGAATTAATATAAGATATATAGACTAATCTACTTACCAATTAATTAGTTTTATGTTGAAAATTCATCTAACTTAATATTATCTTCTAGTAGTTTTGCGGTTGCGAATGAAATTGAAAAAATGAAAGAGGATTGTATATATGCTATGTTATCGTGATATGAAGTGAACATAGAGTCTGAATTGTTCCTATAACTAACAAGTATTTCTAGTTTCAGTCATTTATTTCTCACATCAGTTTAAGATGTTGATATATAGCATGGCGCTTCTTATAGCGCGGCATTGTAATGAAGAAAAACGTTATGGTCTATATCTGGTTATACGATCTGTATCATAATTCCCTAGACACGTTTGTTTCCTCAGCTCAAATATACTGATAAAAATCAAGAGACTGCCGTTTTTTTTTGTTTTTTTAGACGTTGATCTCTTGTTTATTTCGATAATTGCATTATGTTCACAAATCACAAACTTCTACAGAAATGTCTCTTCAGAAGACATTCTACATGCTTATGATATATACATATCTCTTTATTTTGTTTTCGTAATTTTCTTTATATATTTTCTTGCTTTTTATGTGATATATGTAAACTTACTATCAGTGGACGCACTTTGATTTACTGGTTAAATTTTTAAAAAAATTACATCAGGTATTGGATTTGATTCTTAGAGGATATAATTTATGCAGATTATAGAATGCAAAACTTAATTATTAAAAGTTCCAAAGTGTTGCATGCATAACCGATCAATATAGTCGTGAGATGTGGAGAAATTATGTCCATAAAAATATCGTACATGTAGAACCGTTCGTCGGTCCAAGAATTACAAGGAGAACTGTATCATAGAAGCGTTGTCCGTGATATTGTTCATCAAGATCACATATATTGCATGTAATCTAATCATCATATGAAACATATATAAATTATATGATAATTTATTTGAGATTTGGCCAGTGTTAGAAAAAAAACTTACTATCTGATATCCTTTTTAGTCGACCTTAGTGTTCTCATTAAAACCATTTAGAGAATGTGATGATGATATATTATACGATAGGCCAAAATATAAAACCAAGGAAATATAACATACGATATATAATTTTATCCATTACAATAGATAACACAGCAGTACATCCACTGAATAGTTAAGCTGGGAAATACAAAGCTAGCTAATTAATTTCTTAGACATGAGCTAAACAAAGATAAAATTAGGTTTATATATAAGAAGATGATACACATTTAAGTGTAATCTTTCCATCATTATTTACTATCAAATCCCAACATAACAATTATCTTTCTTTTTCTTAAGGATCCATATTATTTCTAGTTATGAAATAACTGATACGGCTTGATCAAGGGAACGAGAGAGCCACTTAGGTGAAGGGACATGACTTCATTGGTAGAACCCACCAGCTTACCACTTACAAAAACAGCAGGAACTGCGTTGGCGCAGCCGAGACGGACCAAGGCCTTCTCGATCTCGAGGCAGTCAGGATCGTTGTCAATCTCGTGGATCGTTGGTTGAACCCTAAGGTCACGGAAAAGTATCTGCACGGCGTAGCAAAGACAACACGAGTTTTTGGTGAAGATCACAACTCCTTTCCCTGATGACATTCTCATCACCTTGTCCATGATCAGATTATGATCTTGCGGCTCCTAACGGTAGAGATATTATGTATCTTTAGCTTTAAGTTGTGTTTTTTTGTTTGTTTGAAAACTTGATGACCTGCTAAGGCTTTTTATAGGAAGGCAAGTTAGTGCAAGATCTTTTGGTTTAGTCTATTTTTTTTCCTTTTAAAATATAATTTTGTTCTTTTTAAAAGAACATCAAAAAGGAAAAAAAAAAACACAGATTCCTTTCGAAGAATTAAAGCGGCTTTGCGAGAAAATATACCTTTTTAATATGTTCTGTTTGGATGTACAAGTTGGAGGAAAATAATTATGTAAAATGATTCATTTGGCATCTAAATTACTGAATAATGCAACGATAATAATTAACTAATTAGTATACGATTCGAGAGGTTTTTTTTGCGTACACTGTATTGACGTGGAATATTTATGTCTGAGATAAGTGAACAGTGTCGTACTAGTGGATCTCAATGCAAATGAGTGAACGATACACGCCTTGTTTGCATGCATGCTTTGCCACCTATATGTGTCCGACGCTTTTTTTTATGAAGAATCTCTTTGATAATGAAAGATTAAGAGTACTAGTTTGTATTAATCACGTAAAATGAAGCAGTAGTTAAATTATGTAAGTTTGTTTAGAACTTGTCGACCAAAGAGACTAAGGAAAAACATATATATGTCGACCATACAAGCAAATACGTAATGTATTTCTGTCCCATAGACTATAGCTTGATGGTTGATGCCAAACACTCACCATTTAAGTTTTATTTGACATTAACACACTTGTCTCTACAATTTTTATATTCATATTTTTCTTCTTCTTGTTGTATTTAGCACTCAGAGACTTCCATATATATATATATATATATTTAAAAAATTACATTGGAGATCTCTCAAATAAATTTTCTCATAAAAAATATTTTAATATAAAAGCATCTCGACAGTTTGAAAAAACTCATGTTATTTTACAAATAGAAAATTTAGCATGAGTATTTTCAAAAAAAATTGAAAGAGTTTCTTATTAAACTATTATTATTTTGGTAAAATATTTTTTTGAGCAACTGGTAAAATATTATAGTTGAAAGATTTTTGATGCGGACGGGCTTAATATTTAATAGACACGGTTCTGATACCAAAATACTGTAGAAGTGAAATGGGGTTGTCATTTTTTGTTCACTCATAGCTGGATCATTTGATCGGATCATTACAGGCTAAAAAGAAGAACTAAAAAAAGATTCGAGCTTTCGGTGATGATGCATAGATATCAACTTTACATGTATTTAGGCAGTGATCATTCGTTCACTAATCGTCCCCTTCCACCAGCTTACCTAAAGACTAAATATTATTTGTCTATCTCACTCTTACACTCTCATGTTTGATTCTGCTCTTGCCCGTCTCTCTTCCCAGACAAAAACCCGTCCAACATTATCGCATGCCCTAATCGGGATTCTAAACTTTGCTATTTAATTACACTCATAATTAATAATACTTAGCTTAGACCATTTAACAACATGATTTTTCTAAACATATAGTATGAAAAAGTGAAAAGATCCTTTTAAAATATGATTCTCTTTAGAAGAAGTGAAATCGAATTTCTAGTAATCTTGGGAAAAAGTTGAAATTCGTGTTAGTATAAAATGGTCCTTCAATTGTGCCAGAAAAAAACTATATATATTATAGGTTTTTAATTTTGCTGCAAATAGAAACATAATATGCTATAACTTAAAGGTGAAACTGAAAATAAATAAAATATTGGAGGAATTTCAAGTTTACCATTTTTGTTGTATCAATTTTCATTTTTACTTTCATTAAAAAGACATCTTCAAAAATATCATTTTTTTAAGATGTAAAATTTTTTTAAAATTAATTAGAATTTTAAATTTTACATTCCTAAACTTTACCTCCACCCTACACCATCCCTTAACTCTAAACCCTAAATCTTAGATTAATTTATCCAAGGATTGAATGTGTTTTTCCTCTTAAAAAACAAAGATAAAAATAATTAATGTATTTTTGAAAAATGGTAAAAAAAAGTACTATTTTTGGCAATTTCTCATAAATATTAGACATGCAAACTCTAGTGCCCTAGGCCATTGCTTAGCTTGCTTATACCATGGACCGCCACTATATATATCCCAGGCGCAGCTAAATAAACATGTACAACGACTGGCAAAAAACAAAAACAAATTGAGATCAGTCTTGCAAAATAGTTTTTACGTGGAATAGTACATATTACAGATTCAACTCAGCGACCTGATTTTATTGGTTATAGAAAAAATGTATATAGGAAAAACATATTCTGATAAATATGTGTATGTTTACGAAATTGAGCTTACTCGGATGCAGGTCCAGCCCATGGCACAAACATGACAAGCAACGGTTTAAGGTCTAGAAATTTATGGAGTTCTTAAGCTAAGAAAGAAAAGATTTGAAATATTTTGTTACTTGTTAGTATAAAAATGTACATTTTTTGGGAAAATCTCTCAAATAACCCATTTTAAAGTTTTTGTCACAAAAATAAACTTCAACAACAAAATGATAAAACTAGACTTTTTTATTTTTTAAATTAATATTTTTTTTTATTTTTTTTCAATTTTATACATCACTCCCAAAACCCCACCCCATAATCTAAACCCTAAATTTAGATTAGTTAACCTAAGAGATATAAATGTATATTTACATCTTTAAAAATATTATTTGAATCATTTTTTTCTTTAAATGTTATTTTTGTGATACATTTTTTGTATCTATCTTAAGGTATTTTTTTTTTTTTTATGATTTGAATAAGGTCTTAATTTAGGTTGGGCTGTGGCTGGTCGGATGATAGAAAAAAAAAAGAGATTACTCGATATTTAACAACAAAAATAGATAAAAACTGTAAAAAAGTATACGGTAGTGTGACGTGAATTTTCGCACTGACCACATGTTTATCTAGTGTTGTTCTCTGTTCCCGTGCCTTGTGGTGAAGCTTTTCAAGTGTAAGATTTTCTTCTTTTGTTCATTCACCGAAGATAAGGGATCTTACTAGAAGTACTCGTCCTACTCGTATATTTTCCTTCCTGATTATCATCTCTGTCTTGTCGATTCATCGATCTATCATATCACTGTATCTCGATCCTCTGTTTTATATTATTCGTTTGCACAATAATAATAACAATGTCAACTCAGTAGCATTTTAACAATTTTAGAGCATTAACACTAGTGTTACACAGTTGCTCTTAGAGGTACACTTGTCTTCTCTTCCGTACAATGCAAGATACATATATATACACCTATAAATGTGTATACCTTAGTATAAATAAGCAAAGCATTTTAATACATCTATATGCTTCCTCCAGATAATCTATGTACGTATATTATGTGTTTTTAAACACATTGATTCTTGATATTATATATATATATAATGTATACATATTACATTTTTGTACGGTGGTTGGAACGCTACAACCATATGGCCTTTGAGCGAAACCGTCAACGTGGAACGAGATGATGTCTTTGGCTGATCCGATGTACCTTCCTCCGACAAAAACAGCTGGAACCGCCGGGTTTGATGAGCCGAGCACACGCAGGGCCCGCTCCATTTCACGGCCTTTTGGGTCTTTATCGAGCTCATGAACGCCTTGACTAGCTCCTAGTTCGTATGCAGAAGAATAAAAAGTAAATTGAGTGGAGCCATAGAGTGTAGCATTTGTGATGATGTGCTGTGACAAAGTGAGCGCGATATTAAGGAACTTCTTCTTTCTCCTTTTTGCTACCCACTCCTATTTAATTCATATCTTACAAGTCCGAACGCCATGATATGACTGGTACCCAATCCATTATCATCGTGATTTCTATCTAGTGAACAAATTAGTGGAAACAAATCACATATCTATATTATAAAAACGAAATAATATCTTATAAACAAAAGGCATATTGTGAGAAAAAATAAGTGAAGAATTAAGAGATGGAGAGAGGGAACGGAAATAAAGATACTGGTGCAGATGATCTCGAAGACAGTATCATTCATGTTGCTTAGATTGTTATGAGCGTCTTGTTGGGTCTTTGTGTCTGTTCGGCGGCTTCGGAAGCGGTTTCAAAAGAGTGGCGGGCATATACATATACAAAATTTTCAACATTAAAGACTATATCAACTAAGAACTTTATCTTAATTTCGAATATCTATACTATAATAAAAGTAAATATAAAAGCATATAAGGCTGTCCACATCTCACTTAATTCAACCAATCACAATGTTTCTTTTCTGCCATGTCGTCATGGGCTTAAAAAAATCGATCGGGCTTGAATACAGAAAATTGATTGGGTTTTGTGGCCCATATTAAAATCAATCAAATCTTTCATAAATCTATAGGACTCCCTTAAATCTCAGGATCGGGCCCTGTGTCCTAACACACTTGACTGTTAAACGCAAAATGTTCTCTTTGTTTCCAATCTCTCTCCTTAGACTAAATTATTTCATATGTAAGAGTACAATCTTCTCCATTGCCTAATATTTTGGGATTACTTGAGCCTTTAACACTCGGCTTTTTTTTACAGCATGATTACTTCAGTTATGTTGGAGAAGTTGTTAGTGTTCGACTTATTGTAAACCCCGAGGGTAAGCATGTGGGCTATGGCTTTGTTGAGTTTACTTCTGTTGACGCAACACTTAATGCCTTCCGACTCATGAATGGTGAATATTTGTTCGATCACATGATTTCTTTTTGATGTGGTTAAGCTACCTCCGTACCGTTTTCTACCCAAGTAAATTTTACTTTTCATTTTATGGAATTTATATATTTTGCCTAGAGTTTTAACATCATTTACAGGAAGACTAATTTATCTATTTTTTTGGTTAATTAAAGTAATAACCTTGGCAGAAAAGCTCTGGTAAGAGATCTAATGGTGAAGATTTTTTTTTGTAAACAGGAGACATCACTTTTTCTCGAAAATTTTTAGTTACGAAGACTATCTTCCGAAGAGAGTTTCACAAAAACAAAGACTTGATGAAACTTGCTATGAAGAAGAAGTCCTTGATGAAACTCAAAATTTATTGAGGTACTTAAAGAAACGGTTTAGCATTATATAACGATGATCTGTAGAAGACGACAACTTATGAGACTTTAAAGTAGTTTTCAAATATTTTTCCATCGTCTATAAATTAACAATATTACAACATGTATAAACTAACAATATAGAATATGTATGTTTTAATTTTTTCCATAATACAGCTACGTTTATGTCAATATCAATTATTAAATATTTATAACTTACCTTAATTTTTAATTGATAAAAGAAGAATATAGATTTGTACAAGTATAATTTTGTTTGAACTGTGAAAATAAGAAGCTACAGCTAGACTACAAATATTTAAAATAGTCATTTGAAATAATTTATTCAATCAGTTTGAAAATCTTTTTCCTATCATTTAGGTTGAATCGAATGAAATAGTCATTTCGTCAATTATACTAATAAATAGATAAAATAATAAAGAGACTTTTTGCATGATGAAAAATTAAGCAAATGATCTTTATTTTATTTTTTTGTACATTATTCTATTAATTTTTTTCATCAATTCCTAAACATATTTAATGGTTACACCCAAAAACAATAGCAAAAAAAAAAACTGTTTTCTGGCCTTAATACAACTTATAAGAAACAAATAATGATTAGTAGCGAATTATTATGGATGATTGGAATCTTAATTTCAATTAATATATAAATAAATTTAATATTATTCATTTTTTATTCAGTTGTCAATATGTCTTCACTGCTTCTTGCTGATGTGCACACAATGTAGATCTATTTCCATTATTTTTTAAATTCTTTTTTAAAATTCTTCTTTTTAGAGTTGTTCTTCAAACATTTATCTATTTTTATGTACAATTTTGGTTAGTTCTTATATGATGTACTATATCGTAATATAGTAATAGCAAAAGTGTGAAGAAGAAGAATCAAGTGATATCATAAAATTGAATTTAACTAATATTTTAATTATTTTTATTCCATTTATGTACCAATTTATATGTACTTTGATACTGAAATAATTTTTTTTTTGAATTTTAATAATTTAAAATTTTCAATCAGAAAAACAATACATAATTTATAATATAGGGGAAAAACCCGGGCGTAGCCCGGGGAAATCTCTAGTGTTTAATAATAAAAGAAAATACGGCTCGGTTACGTTTTAAAGATAATTATAATTTGAAGTAAACCAATATCGGTTTAGAGGAAAGTCGGGTCACGGGTCATAACATAAAGTTTACAGTCATCTGTTGCTGCTGCTACAGTATCCTATCAACCATGGCTTCCAACGTGCTTCCTTGAGGCTTCTGCTGTTGTGGATTCTGCAGAGGATTCGGATTGCTGTTGCCACCATAGGAGTTCCTGTTGTATCCTGGATTTCCTGGTCTCTGATAATCGTTTCCACCAACAAAGTCACATCCTCTTCCTCATCTTCTTCTCTCCAGCGGCTTTCACTTCTTGCTTCTTGAGAAATTTCTGAACCATGTCCAACTTTGCCTTGGCCTCATCTATTTTCTCCTTGCTTAGAGACTGAGCTGATTTCTTCCTTTCATAGTTAGGTGTTCTTGGGTGCCTATTGCTGGATGCCAAGTTCTCAATAAGCCTTGCCGCTTCCTCTAGACTCTTAGCTGCTGAAGTTTCCTTCATTGGCGGTTTCTACGAGCCATATGGGTACTTGAGATCAGTACCTCTGCAAGAAAGTAGCTAAGGCTGTTGCAACTTCATTGAAAGGCCCATGGTATGCGGCAGGTTTCACTGTAAGACTATGCAAATCTAAACCAAGAGCTCTGCCTGAACGCACCTCCCTAGGTTCCTGTGTAAGATGTCGGCCAAATCCTGCTTCTCAAATATTCCTGCTCGTGCATCATCAAGAAGTTGTGCAGGAATGCCACTCTTGATGTCTGTCCAGGATGTCAGCAGATCCTAGTGGTAGCTTCTTAAGCCAATGCGAAGCATCTCCGCAGTGAGTACTTGAATAGCTTGAAGAATAGATAGCTCTCATGGACTCCATTGGCTTTGATAGCAGAAAACTAGATCCTAAATCGCTCTAGATGATTTATAGGGTGCTCGCGTCGCATTTCATGGTAGGGTATCTGTGCAACAAATGTGAAGAAGGACATTTGATCTCAAAATCATTCCTCTGGAAAGCTGGAGGACGAATGGTGGATCTATTAGCATAGACTGGTCTGGACGATTGTTAGTCCGCCAGTGTTCGTTGAGCAGCTTGGGCGGCAGCTTCAGGTTGAGCTACTGCAGTGTCTGCTTTTTAATTCCAGGGATCACAGCTCCTGTTCATCAATCTTCTGACATGTTGCGTTACGCAGATGACCTTCGAGGTCATACAGGTGCCTCTCTAGTCCGCGAACCACCACTAGTTTCGCAACCATCTTTCTGGAGTTACCCGTTGATCGATGTCGAAGAGGTACTTTCGATCGATGTTGAAGTGCGAGTCTCGATTAGTGGCAGAGTGCTATCGCTTGATCAATGCTAGTACGCGTTTTGCTTGCAGTTTTCAGGGTTTTTTGCAACGGGGCTGAGAAGAGTAGTTCCTTGTTCCTTTGTCATTCTGATACTGCTGGGGATGCACCTGAAAAACAAGAAAAATAAATTACGAGTAACTTGCAGTAAAGAAAATCCTAGATTAAACCCTAGTAATAAATCTAATGGCGATCCTATGCTCCCCGACAAACGGTGCCAAATTTGACAGCGTGCAGGTTAAGGTATATAATTAAGCAGGCATCTATCAAATTAACCTTATAAACTACTCTTGCCAAGAGAGCTCAAATTCTAGTACTTAAGGGACCGAATCCACAAAGAGCGAGGGGCAAACAATAGATTTTTGAGTCCTAAGGTTAAGCTAGGTAAGCTATAAAAGGGGGGGGGTGTTCGTATGAGGTCTTATTCCAAAAAGAAATCTTGCTAAATAAGTTAACTGATTTAAGAATGAAATACAAATCTTGGGTTCCTGATAAGTGAATTATAATAAATAAGATGCTAGAGTTATGAATATGCAAGGAACTTAATACAAGCTGACCCCATCTCGTTCAAATTTTCGTTTGCGAACAGAGGAGTCCACCATCGATCGATGACAAAGGCCTAGTTTTGATCGACAGTTATCGAACAGGAAGTGCCGTCGGCTAGGTTAATCAAATCTCTAGTACTTAGGGATCAAAACACAGAGAGCGAGGGCACACAATAGATTTTCTAAGTCCTAAAGGTTAAGCTAGACAAGCTATAAAATATGAGGTTTGCAATGAGGGTTTATTCCAAAAAGGAAATTTGCTGAATAAGTTAACTTATTCAAATAAGGAAAATATAAATCTAGGGTTTCAGGCAAGTGAATATAATGAACAAGATGCAAGGAATTATGAAATATGCAAGGAATTATGAGATATGCAAGGAATTATGAAATATGCAAGGACCTTAATCACAATCCGACCCCCTCTCGTTCCAACTCTCGTATCGATCGACGGTGAAAGCCTAGTGTCGATCGACGGTTATCGGGCATGAAGTTTGTCCACTCGGTTAATCAAACCAGCTCTCGCATGTGTCTAACAAACTAACTCAATGGAATCAATTCAGACAAATAACCTACTCTCGTAGTTGTCTATGTCCTAGGTTCAAAGTTCTAGGTAGCTACTCTGGAACTCAAGCATTAAACACAATTCCAAAGATGGATATCTCTTCATCTTAGCAATCCTACTTTTGGGCTAATTCATCAATACCATAATAAACCCTAAATCTAACAAGAGAATTACTTAGACATAATCATAGAGAGCATGATAAACTAAATAATAAAATGCATAGATTAGATAATGGGGTTCCAATACAAATCTCTGAAGGAGTTCAAATCTTCTCCCCCAAACTACTAAAAACTTTAAATAATATTATGCTATAAAATCTATGTCTTGTGTTGTGTCTTTTGACTAAACAATGGAAAGACCTTATAAACTAGGTCAAAACTCGTCGAAGGGAATTCTTGTAAATTATCTTGACTTGGGCTTGAAGTCGGTAAATTGTTATGCGAGTAGACCGTCGATCGACAGCACTGTCGATCGATGGTCAAGCTTGACCTCGACTATGACTGAACAACTATAGTATATCTTCTCCGAGTGCTCCTCCATACTCCAGTATCTCCATAATGCTCCAAAACGTACCTTGAACTGAAAAGACTCTAAAACACAATGTAGACATACATAGAAGACTCCAAATAGGGTCCAAATGATAGTCTTAAACTCGTAAATAACAAGGTATATCAACTCCCCTAGACTTAACCTTTTGCTGGTCTTAAGTAAAACAAAGATAGCCTGTGAAAAAAAGTTCGAAAAAGCTGGGACTCACATAATACATAAGCACGACTATCACCCTACTATATCGAAACCACATTGAATAGTGTAATCAAAGAGAAACTTTATATGCCTTATCCTAGTATAGCAACCAAGTCCATTCTATCAGCAACTCAATATATACTAATCTGACTCATACCTCAACTGATCTCATTTTTTTGCATAAAATAAAGTGCAAGATTTACCTTGGGAGTATCGATCAGAGGACACATGGAGTCAACTCCTGCAAAGCTGCATGTATATGTATAAAGTCTTTCCTGATCCCACTCTTTCCTCTTTTCTTTCAGAATCTTTTAAATCTCAAATTCAATGGACAATGATGCTGCTACAGTCCATCTTGCCATCTCGTTTTCGATTTTTTTAAAACAGAGTTATAGGCGAATAGTGGGGTCATCGGTCATGTACTTACCCCTCTGCATCTCAGAAAATCATCTCAATCTTTTCTATTATAGATCCTGAAGAGAAAGAGAGAAAGGAAATTAGAATTAACAGACTAGTACCATACATACTTGCAGAAGGAATCCGATCCAATGTATACCAAGCCCAAGGCAAGAAAAATAGTCAATATTAGGTTGGAGATCAGTTTTGCTTCCTTCAGATTTTTTAGTAAGCGTGATCTAATGACAAGATGATCCACTTTGACATCTCTAGTACTCTCTGCAATCAACATGTCTAAGAATAGTGCTAAAGTATGGTTAGTCAATAAATAAGTTCTGATCATAACCCCCTTTTTGACTCTATTAAAATAATTTGAAAAGACCTAATAAATAAAAGCTCAAAATAGATAAAAGTATCAACGAACTCCCCCAGACTTGAATGACACTGTCCATAGTGATATCCCGTCGGGTTTGGTGAATAAAACTTAAGCATAAGTAAAATGTTGAGAGAAAGCCGATGTTACCGAACTCTGTAAGGAGTGTCATCCGATGGTGAATGGTGGGTGTCGATTGATGGTAAACCATCCAAGCCGTCGACCGATGATGATGTTGTGGCGTCGATCGATGGTGATTTCAAACTGTTCTACTCCTCCTTTGAAAACCTAAAGTAATTAGATAAAAACCATAATTAATAACTAGTAAGTAAAAACTAAATTAAAACTTACTAAATAGTGGGTTGCCTCCCACTCAGCGCTTGGTTGTAGTCTTAAGCTCGACGTTGTGTCTTCTGGGACTAGGTAGGTAAGTTATAAAACCAATGTGGAAAGCAATTATCCACATATTCACTGCATGTCCCAAACCATGAACTGATAAAACTTCTTACAGCTGCATATGCTATGTCCTGCTAATTTTCCATCTTCTGCTGAGTAAAAGATAATATGTGAATCCCATCTTCAAAGTCTTTGAATGCGTTCCGTCAACATGTTAAGTCTGGCATATGTGGGCTCTGAGATGTCCTCTAAACTCTGGTTGATACTTTCCCACATTATGTCCTGGGAAAAGTAAACTCCATCAAGCTTGTCCTGTAATAAGTCCTCTGTTACTAGTCTCTGCCCAAATGCTGCGTCATAACCGTCGATCTATGCCCAACTATTGTCGTCGATCGATGCTGAGTTGACTGCCTCACTCGATGTCTGATTTCTGAAGAGATTCCCTGCTCCATTGGCAATAGTTAGTATGTCTACGATATCGTCCTTGGACACATTTATAATTCTTCCATCCATTACCCGTGCATATCCATATGGGTCTCTCATGATTCTGAAATCATCTGGTCTGAGGTAGCCATAATCATCACTGTATCCTATCGGGTCCTCATCGATCGATGGTTTAAAATCACCGTTGATCGATTCTGAATTCTAACTTCTATAAGATCCCCTGAAATTTCCAGATTCCTCGAGTGCAAAGGCATGGTACTCGACTACTTCTTCTTCAAGTTAAGACTCATCATACTCTTGGTTTTCAGGTTCTGGCATCGTTTCACGGTCTTGTCGCCCGGTGTAGACTATCTCTTCTTGATTGTCTTCGTTTTTCTGATCTGGGGCAACACCGTCGCTCGATGGTGAGTTGTTTTCGTCGATCGATGCTAGAGGATGGGATCCGTGCTGGTTCTGGTTGACGGGACCATTGATCCGATGCCAAGGGTTGGGTGCCGATCGATGTTGTGTCCGCATGCTCATGGTCTTGATCGTATTTTAAGAAGCATGTAGCAATCAAATCTGGATCATCACCCAATTATACCTGAGTAGCATTGTTCTTGACTTTAACAAGTTCATAGAAAATGTATGGATCAATCAAGGATTTATACAACCTGTTTGTCTTCATGTCGCAGATAGTTCCCACTGTTGCCATGAAAGCTCTTCCAAGGAGTAAGGAGGACTTCCAATCAATCTTTATGTCCATCACATGGAAGTCTACTGGAACTATGGCATTGCGAATCTGCACTGGGACGTCTATGGCTTCCCCTCTTGAAGTCACTTTGGAGCAATCCAAAAGGTGAAAGAATCACTAGAAGGCTCTACTTTCAGGTTTAGCCTCTCTGCCATCACTTTAGGCATAATGCTAACTGCTGATCCAGTGTCACAGAGGGCGTTAGGATACTCGTGACCTTTGACATAACATGGATCACAAACTTCCTATGGTCACTTTTCTTCTTGAGAGTAGTCCACTGCTTCTTCCTTTCCCTGAGGTCATTGAACATGCCCTCTATGTTCTTTTCTGTTTCCCTGGATTCCCTAAAAACATTCACAATCTGTCAGTATAACAAGCTTCATCAAATGGAGTATCTAAAGGAATTTTAAAAACTCTTTTGGCAAAACCATCCATTTCTTTGTCAGTTGCTTCTCTGAGAAGATGTTTGGAAATCTTCTGCTTCCTTATGGAGTGTCTTTATGTTGTCATGGGATCATGTGTATTGGCGTTCTGTTCATGGTTCTACGCCCTTGAAGGTCTGACGAATAGGCTGGCACTTGAACTTGGTAGACGACTTGGTTATGTTGTTGGGGAATGTCAATCAACGCTTTATCCATGCCGTCGATCGACGTTGGTGGATTCACACGAGGCGACTGATTTTGCAGGTTTTGTCGATCGACGATCCGGCTCTGGCGTCGATCAACACCAATGCGAGCTGCCGAAAGACATGAGACTTTTCACACAAAAATCTCCTTCTTGCAGCGTTCTCTCTTCACCTTTTTCCAAAAGTCTTCACCTATCAATGCATTGACGTGGTGATTCTGACTAGCTTCTCCTTTCTCCTTAATCAATGCCTCATGTATTTGAATGGCCTCACTTGTTTGGACCACTTGATTATCCAACTTCTTGACATGAGTGTAGAGGTTTTCAAAGTTGGTGCTGAGGTTGGTGTACAACAAGTCTATCTTCCCATTGAAGTTCATAGTCATCTGCTGCTGCTTCAGTATCCTATCAACCATAGCTTCTAACCTGCTCTCCTGAGGCTTTTGCTGCTGTGGATTATGCTGAGGATTCTGACTGTAGTTACTCATGTTGCCACCATAGGAGTTCTTGTTGTATCCTAGATTTCCTGGTCTCTGATAACCGTTTCCACCAACAAAGTTCACATCCTCTTCCTCGTCTTCTTCTTTCAAGGCTTTCACCTCTTGCTTCTTGAGAAACTTATGAACATTGTCCTACTTTGCCTTGACCTCATCTATCTGCTCCTTGCTTAGCGATGGAGCTGATTTCTTCCTTTTATAGTCAATGTTCTTGGTGCTATTGCTAGACGCCAAGTTCTCAATAAGCTTTGTTGCTTCCTCTGACTCCTAGTGCTGAAGTTTCCTTCACTTGCGGTGTCTAAAGCCATATGGTATTGCAGATCAATACCTCTGAAGAAGGTGCTAAGTAGTTTCACTTCATTGAAGCCGTGGTGTGGGCAGTCTCTTTGGTAGGACTTGAATCTGAACCAAGAGCTTCTGAACGATTCCCCAGGTTCTTATGTGAATGTAGCAATTCTACTTCTCAAGTCTTCCACTCGTGCATCATCAAAGAAGTTGTGCATGAATGCATTCTGGATGTCTGTCCAGGATGTCAGAGATCTTGGTACTAGTTTTTTAAGCCAATGCAAAGCATCTCCAGCAAGTGAGTACTTGAAGAGCTTGCATAATAGATAGTCCTCAGGGACTCCATTGGCCTTGATAGCAGAAACTAGATCCTCAAATCGCTCCAGATGATCCATAGGGGTAGGGTGTCTGCGCAACAAGTGCAAAGAAGGACGATTTGATCTCATAATCATCCTATGGAAATCTAAAGGACGAATGGCGGATCGATTAACGTATAACTGGTCTGGACGATTGTAGTCTGCTAGTGTTTGTTGAGAAGCTTGGGAGGAAGCTTGAGGTTGAGCTATTGCAGTGTCTGCTTCTGGTTCAGGGATCACAACTCCCTGCTCATCAATTCTATGACATGTTGCATTACAAAGATGACCTTCAAGGTCATAAAGGTCTCCTCTCTCGCCTCAAACAATTAGTGTCGCAACCATAATTCTTGAGTCACCGTCGATCGATGCCGAAAGGGGTACTGTCGATCGATGTCTAGCTTAACTTTTAGGAATATACCCTCATTACAAACCTCATATTTATAGCTTGCCTAGATTAACTGTTAGGACTCAGAAATCTATTGTGTGCCCTTGCTATCTGTGGATTCGATCCCTAAGTACTACAATTTGACCTCTCTTGGCAAGAGTAGTTTATAGGGTTAATTTGATAGATTGCCTGCTTAATTATAAACCTTAACCCACACGCTGTCAAATTTGGTGCCGTTGCTGGGGAGCAAGGATCACCACTAGATTTATTTTCTAGGGTTTAGTCTAGATTTTTCTTTGATTGCAAGTTACTGATAACTTCTTTTTCTTGTTTTTCAGGTGCATGCCCAACAGTACCAGAAGCCAAAAAACAAGAAATTACTCTTCTCAGACCTTGTTGCAATCGAACGTTCAATCCACAAGCAGACATGACTAGCATTGATCGACAGCAACACTCGACCGCCGATCGACACTCGCACATTGACATCGATCGACAGTACCCCTCATAGTTGTCTACGTCCTAGGTTCAGGGTTCTAGTTAGCTACTCTGGAACAAACATTAAACACAATTCCAAAGAAGGATATCTCTTCATCCTAGCAATCCTATTTATGGGATAATTCATCAATACCATAATGAACCCTAAATCTAATAAGAGAATTATTCAGACATAATCACAGAAAACATGATGAACTGAATAATAAAATTCATAGAATAGATAATGGGGTTCCAATACAAATCTCTGAAGAAGTTCAGATCTTCTCTCCAAAACTACTAAAAACTCTAAATAATATCATGCTATAAGATCTGTCTTGTGTTGTGTCTTTTGCCTAAACAATGGCAAGACCTTATAAAGTAGGTCAAAACTCGTCCAGGGGTATTTTTGTAAATTATCTAGACTTAGGCTTGAAGTCGGTAAACTGTTATGCGTGTAGACCATTGATCGACAGCACCGTCGATCGATGGTCAGGCTTGACCTTGACTTTGACTGAACAATTATAGTATATCTTCTCTGAATGCTCTACCATACTCCATTATCTTCATAATGCTCCAAAATGTACATTGACCTGAAAAGATTCTAAAACTAAGTCTAGACATACATAGCATACTCCAAATAGGGTCCAAATGATAGTATTAAACTTGTAAATAACAAGGTATATTAACACTCTATTGTTGGAGCGGGTTTCACTTCACTCCAAACCCGGTCCGAAATCTCAACACAAACGTAATAAAGTCCAAATCAAGTATCATCAAGGCCCATTAAGGAAAAACAGGACCACAAGATCAAGGTCTATTATGAGCTGAAAGAGTCCCACAAACCGAGCTCGATGATTCGAATCAAAACTTACAAGAATCAAATTTTAAAACCCACCATAAAACGCTTCATCCACACCGAAGATCACGTCACTTTTATGTTTCACCTCCAAAGATCAATAAAGAGAGAAATAGAGGCCAAGAAAAGGAATCATTATCTCCATAGCTAAACTATAGAATCAATACTTTCATATTCTGTTGTTCTTAGACACACCTAATGTATTGATCAGCGATTCAGACCTTCCTATTAATAAAATATACATTTCCCATAGTTCATAGTAGTCCAAACTTTTTTCTTTTAAATTACTTCTAATATACACATCATAACGTTTACCTATTTATGAGTAGATTTTAGGATCCAACACCAAGCAAAAAAAAACATTTTGAAAGAAATGTCTCCACATAGTTTTAAACATTAGCAAAAAAAAAATATTTTAACAAAAGAAAAATCTAAATTCTGATATTTTATTAATAAAATCACTTACATATTTTATATTAATTTATTTTTTCTAATAAAATTGAAAACACAGACCCGATATTTTATTAATTAAAGATCACAATTCATCCAAAACCCTATTACATGTAAGTTAAATCTACTCTCTAATTATATATATAATGATAGACTTTTCTCTCTTCTTAAGGTGTCCACCTAAGAATTACGTGGGTTCCACTTTAAATTTTTATTAGTCATATGTTATGTTATTTTCTATTTGTTTGGTGAGCATTTTCGTCAAGTTTATGTCTTATACGTTAATCAAAAAATATTACATTCAAGGTAAGGTCGAAGCCCAATAAACTTAACCCACATAATGGCCCAATAAATCGTTTAGGTTGTCTAATCTAATTCTTCAGATAACATTTAGGTTTCTCTATTCTTGCGATTCAACTGAAAAACACAAGCATCACCCTTATTGTTTATCCAATCAAATCCATTGAACTTTTGATCTACCTTTATCTCTACATCTTCCCGTCTTTACGCAGACCATCAACTATGGTGGCGTTTCGGAGAAGAACCTCCTCACTATGTGTAGTTCATCTACCACACCACGAGCACAACATTCCTGATCAACTCACTGCAAGATTGAACCGCCGCATCTTTCAACCTAATCTCAAAATGTCAGCCTCTGCTTCTACTCATGCTCCATCGGTCGTTGTAGTGATATGTAGGAGATCACTGACCATCCTTTTGTCATCTGTTTCATTCCACCAACAAATATTGATGAAATCCGCACCAGTCCTACGGTGATCAACCTTCAAAAACATCTGCGTCGCTGCCACAACGTTTAGAGGTGTCCTCAACTTAGGTGATAAAACTCAGTTTGAAATGGTGGTCACTAAGGCGAATCAAAAATTCTTTGGAGGTATGGTTATCTATCTTTAAGAATAACATATTTTCATGGTTAAATTTTATTGTTTACAAAAATAATGTCCATTCTTATATTTGACTTCATAACATCATCTAAAGAACACTAGTGTTGGGATAAAAAACGGTCACGACGGAATTAATGCCTAAAAATTAAAACGGAAACGTTGCCACTCTTTCAAATAAAAAGAAAACAAGAAACCGTCGCTTCCAAACTTCTCGACGCCCTACCCATCTCGTCTCGGGTATGGACCAAGCAGTATAATCGTAGGAACAACCACATCTCTTCCATGTCTACTCGCCCGTGGACGACTAGAATTTGCGGAGAGTCTAGTCGCCCATGGGCGACTAGAATGGATCTTTACTAGGGTGGTCCTTGTTTCGTCTCGATTGGAGTTTCCGTTGAAGTTTTACGATAAAAATCGCAAAGACTTATTTTCTCGTAAAACTTTGAATCAATCGTATAAAACGATAACAATTTACTTAACAATAATGTTATCTTGGCTATACGATTGGTTTATTATTTTGCTGAACCAGCATCGTGTAATCATACGAGGGACGATTTGTCCAAAAGAAATCGTAAATATCGTTTAAACCGCAAAACGGTCCGAAAGAGTCTAAAATTGCAATAAATGCACACTTACAATTTTAGACGAGAATGAGCGAGATTGGAATGATGGTCTACCAGATTTCCGCAGAAGATAAATGGAAAAAAATAATTGTCTAGTTTCGTGATAATTATGGAAAACTCGAGAAGATAAGGAAGAGTTCCACGGAAGGATAAACTCGAATCAAGGGCGGAAAAAGAAAGACGACTGACTTCAAAGGCATATATAAGAGAAGCAAGGGAGAGAACACATGAAGACATAAATTCTCAGCAAAAAAGTTAGCATTTAGAAAGAGTTTTAGCAATTTCATTTGTTATCGAGCTGGGACTTAAACTATGTTTAGGGTTTAGGTGCTTGAACTAGGAACACAATGGCTCTTGTGGCTGAAGCTCTTAAAACTTGTTGTATCATCGCAGATTTCTTACGTGAAAATTATTCAATAAGATCTTTCTCTTCACTCACAATTCATATTTGATTATTTTGCATTCTGTTATTCATAATTTGATCACTTGTCGTAGGCTCAGCAGAAATCCGGGACCTCATGGAAAATTAAAGTTTCTTAACTTTCTTCCGATTATGGAATCCGACGGTGTGAATTTTGGTTCCCACAACTAGACTAGTAATCTCTATCTGAACTCAACACCAGTTACCAAATTTTACTTTACACCACCATTCCTGCTACCATAAGAGTTTCCAAACAGGTCAGTCAAGTCTTGGAAAAAACAAGCTTACCAGAAATATTATGATCATGTCTCCCACAGCCTTGCATGCGTTAATGTTTCCCCCACGTACTGTCTTGCCTAAAACTCATATTTGCAATGTTAATGTGTTAATCCTTTTCAAACTTACGTCCTCCATACAGCTTGGGAGGTTCAGTAGCGGAGGTTTCCCGCGAGTTGATACCATGGAAGGGATAGAAAAGAAAGAGCTCATGTCAGTTGGATCTTCACACGCTCATCCAACCCCAAAAAGCAGGTAACTCACGCTTTCACCTTACTTTATTACTCATATGTAGCATCAAAATAGCAACAACTAATGGTAGCACTGTTCTCCCCACACAGACACATGATGCTGATTTCTCTGGAAGGCTCAGATTGTGAGGGCTCCTCGAATCAAAATGACTGGTTATTTGTCTCTTGCACAAGTTGCAGCAGGAAGATTTCAAAATCAGGCACTTTCCACCGGTGCCTGATTATCAGGTAGGAAATGTTCTTTTTGATCAATATTTAAAGGAACAACCTTATTTAAAAATTACGTACACATGTAATGTCCTCACTTACCAAGTTCCATGTTGAACTAGCTGTTGTTGACGATCAGGAAAGTGCCAGTTTTATAGTCTTTGATAGAGGGATAACAAAAACCATCAAGAAAGAGACAGCAAGTCTGTCTCTTGAGGAGGTAGGTTTTAACTCGACAATTTCATTTAGATGGGTTCTTAACTCGACAGTTCCAGGGTTGATAGTTCAAAGTTGATTTCGTAGGCTTTTCTTTCTTTCCCCATTCCAAGTATTCTTTGGTTAGCCAAGAAACATGCGCATACGAACCTTTTCCAAGGCATAATAACTTCTGAAGAGCATAATCAACGAATGCTCTGTCATGTGTTTTGGGATCAAGAAACTGATAAACTCAGTAGCAAAACTTGTGGCAGGAATAAACACATTCTGCACCAATGAATTAACATTGAACAAGATCTCAAAAGGCAAATAAAATTATGGAGGTGGATCAACAACAAGGGCAAGGCTATTGGTATTTGATGAATATGAAAACCCCAACTCCAAAGTAAGATAGTGTAAGAGGGAACTGTCGATTTCAATATTTTTGAAATCAACCTTGAGCTCATGGGGAAACTTTAAAACAATGGCAGATGACTAACCGATTAGAGAACATGATGTAAAATCTGTAGTTCTTATCCACTCATCAAACCCATCTCCGCAGAATCTTAACTTCTCATACTTATCATCAACATGTTGGTTCTATTTTTCATAGATTTTGGTACCCCCTTTTAACTGAATCAAAAGAAGATTTGAAGCCTTTTCTTGTGAGAGATGCCAATTGATTTGCCCGATGTTCTCATAAGGTAGCTCCATCTGATAGTCTTCACCCAAATGCTGCACCACGAAATGTAGGTTATGGTTACCACTTCCAAAAGGAACCACAAACATTGAACAGATATCTGAGTTGCACATGAGACTCCAAAAATCCAAAATACATGAGTAAACCATCAATATCTTTGTATTTACGGTCAATTTCATGTTTCTATTCATGAAAACTGAGAGGATGGGGTGTGTTGACTTCCGTGGATTGGCGATCAGGAAAGTGCCAGTTTTATAGTCTTTGATAGAGGGATAGCGAAACTCATCAAGAAAGAGACAACAAGTCTGGCTCTTGAGGAGGTAGGTTTTAACTTGACAATTTCATTTAGATGGGTTCTTAAATTGTTTCTCTTGCTTTGAATGTCCCACTATCCCAAAACTACACCAGATGAGTAGCGGTGGGGAGGGATGAAGCTACCAAAATGTCTTGACACTCCCTACAATTTCACACCCAACCACCGCACATTCACCGTCTCTCTTATCAGTGACGAGCTCTTCTTTGGCACTCAGACAGAGGTGTTGGGTGATCTACATCTTCCTTGTGCTACTTTAAATTGACACATGTTCCAATGTTTCGTAGATTGGAAGCAGCACAGCTACAGTCGTGGATATCAAATCTGGACAAGCAACATAACCTGCCAGCTCAACGGTTGATGCGGCAAAGATAGCACTGGGTCTGGGAGTTGACGAAGCAAATCAGCCAGGTTCTGCTGGCAACGAGAAAACCGGAAAACGCCCACGTGAGTGATAGTTTGAAGGCCATCAAACCATCAACCCCACTTAGCTTGCATCTTATTTCAGTTTACTATCTCTCTATGTTTTCAGTACTTATGAACTTTGGCTTTGGATTTTCTGCAAACTATTTTCACTAGGAAAAGAATTACTAGCATTTCAAGTAATAAAGGGAACCTTGACGTGTCTTTGCTTACTGAGATTGTTCCTAGCTTTATGAATTAGTCCATATCACGTGTAACTCACGTGTTGGTGTATGTTAGTAGGCAGTTACACATTAAGCTTATGTTAGCAATAGTATATAAATGATACACATTGTACATTTCACGGTTAATGTTGAGTTGAATAGTGTAACAACCATACTCTTCGTCATCTTCTTAAGTTCTCTTACTCTCAACATTCACATTCTTGATAGTCCATGTTCACATATTAACATGGCGTTGACGTCATCATTGCATAAACGTCGGCACTGTTAACGAGCATATTTTGTTACTCATTGTATATATAATGATTCAGCCTGATGTATACCGTTAATAAAAACGGAATAGTCCGTCTGAAACTCAAAACATTTTCTTATCCACCACCACTTATATATATATCGGGCAACATCATCTTATACATTTATAAATAATTAGAAAACTACAATTTACACATTTTAACCGTTTTCTACTTTAAAATATACGTTTCCTTAAAAAACATAGATACCAAAAGTAAATGTAGTGTGAGCAGCCAATAAAATGTCAAGTGAAAACCACCTGGTCTTACTCCTTTTTACGAGTAACAAGAATCTCTAGCAAACTTCAAAATAAATTTTGATCAATTGTAATGGTAGACTAGGTAATAATCCGCGCCTTGCGCAAGATGAAACTTTGTACGAGAGATAAAGATTTTTAAACTATATATATTAAAACTTAAATGTTATTATAACAACTATATATTATATTATGTAATTAAAAATATAACATTTGACATAGAGACTTGATGAAAATAAAACGTTTGACATATATAAAGACCAATGTATTAAAACATTTTGGGATGTTTGATATGCTAGGATGTCTGAGGGACGACGAAATAGAGAACAATGATGGGTGACCAAATAGAGAACAATAGTGGCCTTATGTAATGCCTGTAGAGAATATATGTATAGAAGGGTAGATTAGTAAATAGTTCTTACTTAATATCTCTTGTAATCACTATATATATTGTAACCTAGTAATCTAATGGAAATCATTAAGCCTACATTCTATATGGTATCAGAGCCGTCGATACCTAAAACCTAAAATTTTCTATTGGCCGCCAATCCTATATTCAAACTCGTGTTCTCTTTGCTCTTCTCTGGCTACATGTCTTCTTCACCGGCCTCAAACACAGAAACTATCATGGTTTCCAACACCCAAAATCTTCTCAATGTCAATATGACAAACGTTACCAAACTCACAACCACCAACTTTCTGATGTGGAGTCGCCAAGTGCATGCTTTACTCGACGGATACGACCTCGCTGGATTCCTCGATGGATCCACTGTCATGCCGAGCCCAACACTTACTGCCGACGGTGTGATTACTGCAAACCCGGAGTATGTCTTGTGGAAGAGACAAGACAAGTTGATATATAGTGCTCTGTTAGGAGCAATCACGGTAACCATCCAACCCATTCTCTCCACCACATCAACATCTGCGCAAATATGGGAAACCCTATCCTCCACATATGCGAAGCCAAGTCGCACTCATGTCAAACAGGTTCGTCAGCAAATCAAAAACTGGACAAAGGGGAACATGACGATCGATGCATACGTTCAGGGTTTTATCACGCGTTTCGATCAATTGGCTCTCTTGGGGAAAGGACTTGATCTCGAAGATCAGATAGAGTATCTTCTTGAGGGACTGCCGGAGGAGTATAAACAAATCGTGGATCAGATAGAAGCTCGGGATTCAACACCATCTGTTGCGGAAGTACACGAGAAGCTGTTGAATTATGAAGTCAAGCTGTCGGCAAAAACAACCAATCCACCAACGCTTCCCATCACTGCCAATGCAGCTAACTATCGTGGATCATCAGGGCACAACAACAATGGCTCACGTAATCAGTTCCAGAATCAGCATCGCAATGGCAACAACAACAAGCAGCAACAGACGTGGCAACAACAAAGCTTTACAACGCGCACTGACCAGCAAACTAGAGGATATCAGGGACGTTGCCAAATATGTGGGGTTCATGGTCACAGTGCTCGCCGTTGTTCTCAGCTCCAGCTTCCAAACAACTCCTACAACAACACTGGAACTCCCCATGCAGGCTCACGCCCTTACTCGCCATCTCCGACGTCATGGCAGCCACGTGCGAATCTGGTTACAGCATCGTCTTACAATCCAAACAATTGGATCCTCGACAGTGGAGCTACACATCACTTGACTACTGACCTCAGCAATCTCGCCCTTCATCAGCCATACATGGGAGGCGAGGAAGTCACCATAGCCGATGGTTCAGGCCTCTCCATCTCGCATACTGGTTTCACTTCCCTTAAAACTCCTCATCGTACTTTTGCCTTAAATGAAATTCTTTGTGTCCCAAACTTACATAAAAACCTTATTTCTGTTTATCGCTTGTGCAACACTAATAATGTTTCGGTTGAATTCTTTCCTGCCCACTTTCAGGTGAAGGATCTCAGCTCGGGGGTCCGATTACTCCAAGGCAAAACTAAAGACGAGCTGTACGAGTGGCCGGTTACTGCCACAAATCCGATCTCCCTCTTGGCATCTCCTACACCAAAAACTTCTTTATCATCTTGGCATTCTCGTTTGGGACATCCCTCAGCTTCTATTTTGCAATCTGTTGTTTCTGAGTTTTCTTTACCGCTTTCCTCTACTTCACAAAAACAAAACCCTTGTTCTCATTGTCTTATTAATAAAAGTCACAAACTTCCTTTCTCCTCAAACACTATCGCCTCAACTCATCCTCTTCATTACATCTACAATGATGTGTGGACTTCACCTATTCTCTCTATTGATAATTTCAAGTATTATCTCATCTTTGTGGATCACTACACGAGATATACTTGGTTTTATCCCCTTAAACAAAAGTCCCATGTCAAAGAAACCTTTGTTGCCTTCAAAGCACTCGTCGAAAACCATTTTGCCTCCAAGATTCAAAACCTCTACTCAGACAATGGGGGCGAATTCATTGCCCTCCGTTCGTTCCTCTCCACGCATGGCATCTCACACTTGACATCACCGCCTCACACACCGGAGCACAATGGCATTGCAGAGAGGAAACATCGACATATCGTCGAAACTGGTCTCACTCTACTCCATCAAGCATCCATTCCAACGACGTACTGGACATACTCTTTTGCCACGGCAGTATACTTGATCAATCGCATGCCCTCACCGAAGCTCAGTCACAAGTCGCCATACCATAAGCTTTTTGGTAAACCGCCAAACTATCTCAAGCTTCGAGTCTTCGGCTGCATGTGCTTTCCATGGCTGAGACCATACACTCAACATAAGCTGGATGCTCGCTCACTGCCATGTACATTCCTCGGATACTCCATCACTCAGAGTGCTTACTTGTGCTTGCATCACCAAACTGGTCGTATATACACCTCGCGACATGTTCAGTTTGTGGAGTCCATGTTTCCTTTCAACATTGAAAGTCCAAAAGAGGTTAACACAGAGGATGCTTCTCCGGCCTTCTCTCCACCAACTTCCATTCCTATATCACAGACCCCACTCGTACACGCTTCGTCAACGCCCCCAAGCGGAGATCCTTCATCACCAATCTTGCCTTCCCCGGCAAACTCTGTTACTTCTGGACAGACAAATACAGTGGTACCAGAAATTAATTCAACTGACATATTATCTAGTGATGCGCATGTAGAAACGGAAACGCCAACTCCTACACCTCAAACATCACCTACGCCTCACCCATCACCCACACCATCCGATAACCATCCTCCCACACCAGAAAATTCCTCATCATCCTTACCACCACCGCCTCTCCAAAATGTCCATCCTATGAAAACGAGAGCCAAGAATAACATCACCAAACCCAGTAAAAAGCTCTCCCTCCTCGCTCAACCTAAACCCTTTATCCCTACCACTGTGAATCAGGCCATGCGTGATGAAAAGTGGCGAATGGCTATGGGTGATGAGTACAATGCCCAGATTCGAAACCAGACGTTTGAGTTGGTGCCTCCTGCGCCGCATCAAAATGTCATCCCTACAAAGTGGATTTATACTATTAAATATTTGGCTAATGGTGACATTGATAGGTACAAAACCAGGTGGGTTGCACGTGGAGACAACCAGGAATATGGGATAGATTACGCAGAGACGTTTAGCCTGGTCGTCAAATCCATCACCATACGACTGGTTCTGCAACTCGCAATCAGTCGCTCTTGGAGTATCAAGCAACTCGATGTTAATAATGCTTTCTTACAAGGGACACTCACTGATGAAGTATATGTTACTCAACCTCCAGGCTTCGTCGATCCAGACCGACCACACCATGTTTGTCGCCTCAAGAAAGCATTATACGGACTCAAACAAGCTCCACGAGCGTGGTATCAAGAACTGAAATCGTTTCTCTGTGACATGGGCTGCTTTAATTCTGTTGCTGATACATCAGTCTTCATCTACATTCAAGGTGATCATATTGTGTATATCTTGGTATATGTAGATGATATAATCGTTACAGCAAGTACTGATACACTGCTTGATGGGGTGATTCGTGTCCTCTCTGCCCGCTTCTCTTTGAAAAATCCCTCCGACATCAACTATTTTTTGGGGATCGAAGCAAAGCGTACAGAACAAGGTCTGTATCTGATGCAACGAAAGTATATTCAGGATCTGTTGACAAAGACAAAAATGTGGGACGCCAAGCCAGTTACCTCGCCAATGGCAACACATCCGAAGCTCACTTTACTTTCTGGAACCGCTCTCGATGACCCTCGCGAATACAGGATGGTTCTTGGCAGCTTACAATACCTAGCATTCACGCGTCCGAATATTGCGTATAGCGTCAATCGACTATCTCAGTTCATGCACCGGCCTACCGATCTCCATTGGCAAGCTGCAAAACGGATCCTACGATACTTGGCAGGCACAGTCTCCCACGGAATTTTTCTCTCAGCTAAGACAAACCTGTCACTACATGCCTTCTCCGATGCGGATTGGGCTGGGGATGTTGACGATTTTGTCTCCACCAATGCTTACATTCTGTATATGGGCACTACACCCATTGCTTGGTCCTCTAAGAAACAGACTGGTGTTGCAAGATCGTCCACCGAAGCAGAGTACCGTGCAGTAGCTAACACCACAGCTGAAATATTATGGGTCTGCTCTCTTCTCACTGAACTTGGAGTCTCTTTATCGACAACACCAGTTGTTTATTGTGATAATGTTGGAGCAACATACCTCACCGCCAATCCAGTTTTCCATTCCAGGATGAAGCATTTGGCTTTAGACTTCCATTTTGTTCGCCAAAACGTGCAGTCTGGTGCTCTCCGAGTAGCTCACATCTCAACATATGATCAACTCGCTGATGCTCTTACGAAGCCTCTACCGCGCTTACGCTTCAATGAACTCATGTCCAAGATAGGAGTAACTAAAGTACCTCCATCTTGAGGGGGCGTGTAGAGAATATATGTATAGAAGGGTAGATTAGTAAATAGTTCTTACTTAATATCTCTTGTAATCACTATATATATTGTAACCTAGTAATCTAATGGAAATCATTAAGCCTACATTCTATAATGCCAATATTGATTTGTTGCCCGAACCTACAAGATTGCACAACATGCATTCCATCGGCATTGACTGTTTACTCTTCTTAACACGAAGTGTATTTTAGGTATAAATAATGATGTTGCCAAAATAGAAACAATCAATGTCTAAATTTTATTTAGTTACCATATGGCGGGAATTTGATAATTTTAATTTGATTTTATTAAAACAGGTCTACAAAATGAATGTAGAAAGTGTTTCCAGGCCTGATGTTGGGTCAAAATCGGTCACGGTGGAATCAATGTCTGAAAATTTCCGAAACATTTGTTTTTTGAAAAAGAAAATAAAAAGCGCGGGAAACTAAAACTAGAACTTTGTACAACTTCAAAAAGGATTGAACGGAAAGTTATCGGAAAAGAGAATCGAGCAAACAGAAGGATCAAAACAGCCATGTCCAACTCGCCCGACGGTGAGTGAACGGACCAAGCCAAACTCGCCATTAGGCGAGTTGTGCGAGCTGCTCCAATTAGCCTGATGGCGAGTCTGGCTTGGTCCGTTCAACTCGCCATCGAGCCCATCCAACTCGCCTGGTGGCGAGTTTAATCAGCCCATCCAACTCGCTTGGTGGCGAGTTTAATCAGCCCATCCAACTCACCATCATGCGAGTTGGACCAGCTTGTCCAGCTCGCCATCAGGTGAGGATCAGATCAGTGCCTCCTTTGAACCTCGATCACACTTTCTCTCGTTTCGTCTCGATTGGAGTTACCGTTGGAACTTTACGATAAAATCGTAAAGACTTATTTTTTCGTATGAATCAAATTGTACAACGGTTGACTTAACACCAAAGTTGCCTCAACTATACGAGTAATTTGAACTATTTATAAAACTAACTTCGTACCAAAAGGTTTTCTCTCGAAGAAATTGAAAACGTAGTAAAAAACGGCCGAAAAAGGTCTAAAACGCGGCTAAAAGCACACTTACGATTTTAGACGAAATTGATCCCAAGGATACTATGACGGTTTTATCTGCTGTTCGCAGGAGAAGATAAATAGCAAGTCTGGAAGATAAATGTTAAGCTTCGAGGGATAATCATGAAGATCGAAGAAAAATGGAATATTTCCGCAAAGCGATAAACACGACTCGGGGGGGGGGGGGGGAAGAAAAGGAAAGAGAAACTGCCTTAATGAGGAGTATATAAAGAGCAACAAGGAGAGAGACGAGGATAGACAGAAAACTTAGCACTTAGAGCAATTTAGTTAATTTCCGTTTTCTGTTTTCGAACTACGACTCAACTAGGTTTACAAAATCTTAGGTGGTTAGAACTAGGGAACTCGCCAACAGCTCTTGCGGCGAGACCTTACCTGTTGTAACATTCATTCACAAATTCAGAATAAGATCTTCTTCGCTCTCTTTCATTATTTTATCGATTTATTATTTCGTCTATTTTTATTGTTGATTGCCTGACGTTTGGCTTAGCAGAAATCCGGGACTTTTGGGAAAGTTAAGGTTTCTTAACTTTCCTTATTTTACGGAAATCAACAGTGCAAATTTCGGTTCCACACCTGACATGGTTAACTGAAGGCTATTGGGATTCATAGAGATTGTTTTATCTAAGTGTTCAGCCCAAATAACACAAAGTTTACTAATCATGCCAAAGTCTATAAAGGAAACTTTCAAGATATTTCGAGTTTATAGTAAGAATAGAAGACACATCTAGGTGGATAGATATGCACATCATGAATCATGCCAAGGATTGATAGACATATAATTAACGAAGCCTCTAATATAAGGTAAAATTTATACTATGGGTTCTTGTGTTTTGCATTAGATCCTACATAAACATAAGCTAGCGAACAAACAAAATGGTGTTTCGTAAGATTTCAAAAAAAAAAAAACCATCAAGGCACAAAAATAATAATAGAGGCTTTCTATTAATATAACTAAATTTAACCCAAAACCAATATGGAAAAATAAAACAGAATAATAAAAAATTTGGGAAGCTGATGCAAACACAATGAAAAACAATTATTTTTAAATCATCTATGAAAGATCACTCTAGCTTAATCCCTTTAGCCAATTTTATCACTCTTTCCTTCTTGATTTGAATAGTACATGGAGTTCGGGTAACAGAATTTTGGTCGAATTCATCCTCAAAATTCACAAACGGTGTCCCTCTGTTTTGTCTGGTATGAGCTCAACGTGTTCATCTTGCCGAGATGATCCGCCAGATAACATCAAAGAAACCAATTATTAATAAAATATACTTTAACACTTCCATATAGAATGGAGTCGTAAACCTCCAATCCCTAAAAATCCCAACAGTTAAAATCCTGACCTCAGGAGCATCTGAGAGAATATAGTTTTTTGGAGCAAATGTCTCAAAGGTTTCTTTAAAAAACCACCAGTGCTACAAAAAATAGGCAATACAAAAAAGGTTAACACTGATAGAATAAGGTTAAGGTGTACAAACCTTCTTGGAGTTGAACTCGGTAATAATCATTTCATCACTGGTGGCAATCTTAAAGACTTTGTAAGTGTCATGTTTGTAAACAAAGTTCTCCCTTTCAATCCCTACCTTGAATAGGTAATTTTACCAACCAAATTTGTCACTGCAAGGGGAAGAACATCGGGATCTTTAATCAATTAACAACACAAAAATGTTAATAATAAAAGATGTTCAGGCATAAACTATTTTGATAAACTATTTAGGTATATTTGTTACCTCGTCACTATTGGTTCCAGAAAGTTCAATGTAAGGCTGACAGAGTTGTTGGATAGTAAGATTATCGAATAGAAGAAACGTAGGAGCCGCATGAGTGGTTAAGTGAAAAATTGATAAATTTTTTGGTGTTCCTTCATGTACGAAGTGCTCAAATTGATGAACAAATTCTTCTTTACTGTAGCATGAATCTTGTCACCCTATAATATGAAATCAAACAAACGAATATATTAATATTTTCTCTGCAACATATATAGAACTTGTAATCCTAGTTACATTTTACATCATATAACTCAGGTTTGAGTCGATGAGAACTATCTCAATGGTAAGACCACCAGCCACAAAGTATTGCTTCCATAGTTGAATAATTTTGGTCTTGATCTTCCATATAGACTTGAAGGGTTTCAACTCTGAAATGGGGATAAAAGAGGCCATTGAACGTGTTTTAGAGAAATCTATGTGGACTACTCATAATTGCTTATTTATGTGATGAACTTTTAGCAAACGAAAACAATTTTCTTATATAGGGAGGTTTTCGTATCTTTGTTTACTAATCAAAATGATCTTATGAGTTATACCATCTTCCCATAAACAATACTCCACACAATTAAGTATGAAACCTAAGTAAATTTAGGAATTTTCTTATAAGGAAAAAAACTAGTTTAACCCTTATTTATCAGTTTATTATTAGTATAACTCTAATTTTATTTTAACTACTAGTTTGTTTTTCATACCTAATTTACCCTTATATTCTTTGTTAACAAAAAAAATAATTACGAAAATGCCATTAATGAATTTTTGAAATATTTACGATTTTGCCACTGACAGACTTATTTTGTTCACGTTTTATGTAATCACAAATTTAATTATATTCTTCTTTAGCCATAGATTTACTTAAAAATTTACAGACTTAATAAGATTTCCACAGATTTATTATAACAAATTTGTCACGTTTGACCACAGATTTATTAAATTTTGACAGATTTAATTAGAAATTGTTAGATTTAATTTATTTGGCCACAAATTTACTTAATTTGAACAGATTTACGTAAGATTTGATAGATTTATTTTTTCTTGAGCCACATATTTACTTGATTTCGACAGATTTATTTTTGATTTGGCTGATTTATTATTTTTAACCACAAACTTACTTAATTTTGACAGATTTAGTTAAAAATTTGACAAATTTATTATTTATTTGACCACAAATTTGATACAATTGGACTGATTATTTAAATTTAAGCGACATATCTTTTTGTAGTTTGGCCACAGATTTTTTTTTAATTCTCTTTATCCGGAATGGTTATTGCAAACCAAATTAAACCCTTTAATTCGAAAATTATTTCATTACCAACAGTTTAAATTGATTTAACCCAAAACGTTTCAGACCAACCATAATTTGAATCAACAACATGTAAACCAAATTTATTTAATTAAACCAAACCAAATTTAATTTAAACCAAACAAAAAAAAAACAATCCACAAATCCCTCACACGTGATTGCCTTCTTTTATTTGTCGACATCAACTGCCTTCTTCATAACCATGTCAATGACGTTTTCAGGTTGCCATTTATTTATTTTCTTCTCTCATGGTGCAAATAAAAATTGTTTGTGGTCATTGGATTTCTAGTAAAAACAAATGGTTATTTGGTGTTGACAAAGCAGCGAAGAGTAAAACTATAACCGTAGACACAACAAAACTAGTTATGATGATTTTGTTTATATGGTGATCGAAGAGTACAAGGTTAATGAGCAGATTTACGACGTGGAACCCATGACCAAGAGATCCACCAACAGTGAAAACATCAGCAGTCTGTCTCTATAGCCTTGAACTTGGCTTTGTATCAGACGCCAGTGTCAACAAAACCAAACAAGTTCAAAATTCGCCTGTTCTCTTTCCCACAGATTTTTCTCTATTGTTGTTTCACTAACTGAATATTCTACTAGTACAGATAGATCACTTACAACCGAATATGTTAAGTACAAAGTTTATAATGAACAACAACACACTAGAGAAATCTAAGAAATCCAAACTCCAGAATAATCACACAAAGTTTCTATGACATGAACATCCAAACTGACATAAACCTTGATGGCTTCACCCATCAACCCTACACTAGAGTAAAAACTAATATGTGAAGTTCCTACAACCACAAGATCGCGTCCGGTGAGCACGGCCATGTCATGAAATTGCTTCCCTTGCTGCAATATTTTGAGAGATGCACATAAGACAAAGTGAACTCACTGATGTCACTTTTTCACTACACAGAGCTACGAAAATGCCAAGATCTTATTTATCATTACCATTTCTAAGGAAACCCGAAAGCAGAGCGTTCCATGATACAACATCTTTATATTCTTGAACACCATAACAGAATCAACCAGTTGTCCGAGCTTTTAGTACATGTCAACAAGCTTAGATTTAGATATGGTTCCTCTCTGAGGAGAAGAAGAAGAGAAGACCAAAGCGCAAACCTAGTTTCTCAACTCGATATACCCTTATGGTTACTGATATAGCCGAGGGGATTAAGGCGGTTTCCAACATCGCCGAGGGAGACTCGGATTTAGGGTTTCTCTTCAGCAAGGGATAGTGGCCGCCGGGAATTGTTAGTGATAATCTGGGAGTCACACAAATCGACAGCAATCAGAGGTGTTGGTAATGAATCTTATGAACCCTAAAAACAATTCTTCTTTTGTAAAAAAAATCTGTTTTTTCATTGGAGATGTACAGCGGAGTGAGTTTTATTTTTATTATGTTTGAGTTTATAAAATTTAATAATAATGGCAGTAATGTAATAACTATCAACTGAGAGGGTTATTTTGTCTTTCTAGACCTATTTTAACGTGTGTACATAATGTAGAGTTAGACTAGTAATTAGTCGAAAAATAAGAGTTAATCTAAGTAATTTTCTCTTTCTTATATTCGTAAAACTTATTATAGGAAAGTCATGATATCGTGGATATATTTCCTAGTTAATATATTGCTAACAATGCGCGACAATCTATTATTAAATTTACAACCAAGCTAAGATTAAACTAAGAGAGAATTAGTCAAATACCCATATTTGGTGTTGATATTAGAGAAATAACCATGATTTGACACAAAGGCAATTTGCTTTACAATTTTACATTAGATTGGACCATAATAACCTTCTCACGTTCTCTTTCTTCCAGATATTCTCTTTTTTCATCTGACATTCTCTTTCTTTCTTAACACTCTATTTTCTTCCTCTGTAATTATGTATCTCCTAATAACATATTTTTTCTTTTTATTCTCACTCTTTTGCTTATTATAATTTTTTTTAAAAATAGAATATAAAAATATAATAGATAAAATAATTTAACATTTGATATAGTTGAACACATAAATTACAGTTGATTGCAAGATTTCAACATCTCTAAAATTTACAATCTGTTATAAATTCGATAATAGTGTTAGATTAATTGTTAGCAGTTAACTAATTTGTTAACGGATACACGTTTTGTTACCGGATAAAATACATGTATTCGTTAACAGCTAACACACCTGTTAACATCTATAAAATTTATTAACAGTTAATTTCTATGTTAATAATCACCAGTGTCGATTGTTAACAAAGTTGTTAACGGTTAGCAAACATTTGTTAACTTATAACACTTCTGTTAACGTCTACAATATTTGTTAACAACCAACACATTTATTACCGCGAAGCGTAAAAATAATTGTTAACAGTTAACACTTATGTTAACGTCTACAATATTTGTTAACAGCGAACACATTTATTAACGCGAAGCGTAAAAATAATTGTTAACAACTAACACTTCTGTTAACGTCTACAATATTTGTTAACCGCTAACACGACGTCGAATCTAAAACCCAGAAAATTGATATCATAAAAAAATTGATGTAATTTAATTGTATGTACTTCTTTAATAACATATTTAAAATTATTTTTTAAGAATCAAAGTGAACTCAAAAATATTTAACATATTTATTTTGCATGTAATTCATTTTGAAAATGATAAGAGGAGAAAAGAGCATTGATAACGAAAATGAAAAAAAAAAACTGACACACCCACATGTAAATGCAGGAAGGAAGGAGAGAGAGAAAGAAGGACAATTTAGTCAGACAAAATAAATCAGTCCCATCATGGACAAGTGACTAGTATAGACCCCCATTTGGGGTGTATTGACCAATTATCTCTTAAACTAATGTGACAGGTGATCATGGTCGTATTCATATAGAAACACATTTTTGGGAAGCCTTTAATTTGCCTCTTGACCAAGTAAAACATGTATCATCAGCAAGTCACCTAAATTATGTTTCATACAATACAAACCATGTTACATACCATTTTGATATCATTCGAATAATATATTTCACAATCAATTCAAATATATATATATATAACCATTTAGAATGTATGTACGTAACCTACCTTCAGGTGAGCATGACAAAAACAAATTATTAAACCCCATATACAAAATCCAAAACACAACATTAAATATATTTAACGATTAGTGTTATGATAGATTATTAGTAAGATACAAAAGATGATCTTGAGAAACCAAAATTATAATCTAAATTCATAATAGACAATGACTATATGGGAAAAAAATCAACAAGCATAGGGTTTCTATATTGAAAAAGATAATGGTTATGGACAAAAGAATTATGTAATTTACCAACATTTCACTATGACCGCAAGCTGACGTAATCTGATTTGACATTATTGATTCTTAATCTCTTGTGGGTTCCATGCCACAATGACTCCAACATTAACAAAGAAACAAAATTTGGTTTGTCTATACGAACAGTAATGGGGACTGTCCGTTTCTCCATCCGTCATTTCCATCTAGCTATTCCATCCAGATGCTCTATCCAGATGATCCATCCAAATTTTAGGAGATGTTCGTTTCTTCATCCAGATGAACCATCTGGATGAGCTATCTGGATGAACTTCATGTTCGTTTATCTCCATCCAAATGGGTGTAATGAACAAATTACAAATATACCCTTATTTTAATTTAATAATTTGTTTGATATTAATTTTAACTGTATTAATTTTTATTATTTAGTCTAAAATATATACATTGCAATTATTTTAAAATTAGCGTTTTGACATTTTGACGTTTTTGTTTTTGTGATTTTGGCGAAAAACGTGTTTTGCGGGTTAGGCAGTAAAAAGTGTTTCTCTCGGAAAAACACATTTTTGGTTTTAGCGGGAAAAACGAATTTTCAGTTTTGGTGGGAAAACTCGATTCTATCTAGATGAATTTAGTACACAAATTATTACTATACCCTTGTTTAGATTTAATTTTTTTTTATATTTGTTCACTATATTAACTTTTATTTATTACTTAAATATAACTATTTGAAAATATGATTTTAGATGGAAATATAATTGTGATTTAGCGGAAAAACGCGTTTTTGCGGTTTTGGCCAGAAAACACGTTTTTGCGGTTTTGGCAGGAAAACACGTTTTTGCAGTTTTGGCGGGAAAAAACATTTTTGCGGTTTTGGCGGGAAAACGTGTTTTACGGTTTTAGCGGGAAATAACATTTTTGATGTTTTGGCGAGAAAACGCGTTTTTAGGTTTTGGCGGGAAAATGCGTTTTGCGATTTTGGTGGGAAAATACGTTTTTACGGTTTTGGCGGGAAAACGTGTTTTACGATTTTGGCGGGAAAACATGTTTTTGCGATTTTGGCGGGAACACAAGTTCTTGCGGTTTTGACAGGAAAACACGTTTTTCGGTTTTGACGGGAAAACTCGTTTTTCCGGTTTTGACGGGAAAACACATTTTGGCGAGAAAACGCGTTTTTGCGGTTTTGGCAGGAAAACGCATTTTGGCGGTTTTGGCGGTTTTGGCGGGAAAGTGCGTTTTTGCGGTTTTGGCGGGAAAATGCGTTTTTGCGGTTTTGGCGAAAAAACACATTTTTTTTTGTTTTGGCGGGAAAACACGTTTTGCAGTTTTGGCAAGAAAAAAAAACATTTTTACAGTTTTGGCGAGAAAACGCGTTTTTGCAGTTTTGGTAGGAAAACGCGTTTTTGAGGTTTTGGCGAGAAAATGCGTTTTGGCGGGAAAATGCGTTTTTGCGTTTTTGGCGAAAAAACACATTTTTTGGTTCGGGCGAGAAAACGCGTTTTGCGGTTTTGGCGGGAAAACGTGTTTTTGCGGTTTGGCAGAAAATGCGTTTTTTAGTGGAAAAATGTGGTTTTGTCATTTTTTTCGCGAGTGACGAAATGATATTAGATTTAATCTTATTGTTTATGAATTGTATAAGAGATATATTAGACATTGTACCACTTTGAGAGAACCATCTTCATCCAGATGTTCCAAATTGGTTAAGCTGGATGGACTTCAAAATTAAGCCTAAGATTTAAAAGTTATCCAAATGAACCATCTAGATGAGTTGTACTTTTAGTGTCTAAACAAACAAAACTCTCATCTCCATCTAGATGGTTCATCTGTATGGTGAAACGAACAGGCCCATGGTTGTTGAGATGAAATGCATCGTCTAGTGAAAAATAATGGTCAAATTTGGGTTTTCTATAGATATAAAGCCATAAGACTGACCCTAATAATCAACACAGTCTAAAAGTATATAGTTGACAAAAGTATATTATGAAAGTCATTTGAATTTATCAAAATAAAATATAATAATTAATTGTTTTATACATTTCGATAAAGTATTTTCTTCATGCTAAAAGTTCAATAAGGTGAAAGGAGAAACATAACACATCTTTTAAAATAATCATCCAATCAAGATATTTTAAAACGCCACGTCATCTTTTCTATGGGCTCATATCTATGTTTTGCCCCAATGACATTAACTCCCAAAAATCATATTTTTTGTGCATCTTCGGCCTATCATGTATTTCTGAAACCTTAACCCATTAAGCGTTGATCTACCAAACGCCTTCTGAATTTTTTCTTCTTCCAACCTCCGTTGCGTCTTCTAAGATTTATTCCAGCATAAATTTACAGACTCATCATTTTACGGATCCAAAAGCAAAGCGGTATATCAGGTTGCTGATCATGAAGTAACCTTTTCTTTCTCATGGAACTCTGCCATGTCGGCTCTTAAAAATAATCCCATCCCTTTCGAAAAAGACCGGTTCTGGTTCCATTCACACGAAAGTGAAGTTGTTTATGATTCCAGTTGGTGATAAAATATTATATTTTTTTATTATTTTCCGTCTAACTTATACTCTTCCTGAAAATGTAATAGATGTGTTGGCCACATGAAGCTGGTCAATGGACAAACCCTCATTGATCGTCCCATCCTTGACGAAGTGAAAATAGCAACCACGCCCCGTGTTTTGGTTCGTGTGCAATCACATGAGTATGTGTTTTCTTATTTGTAGACACCACCTCTTAGTACATCTCTTAACCCGTCAATATTAATCTTTTGCAGCAGACCTGTGATGAAGCTCTACCTTTTGGACCAGACTGCAACATACTTCTGCAATAAATTCAAATCCTCTGAAAACACTCCCACAGTGCTTTTAGTCACAATTGAAAACCCGAAACCTCATGGAGGTCATAATTTCTCTCTTTCGTATGACATATATTCACTAATACTGTGATTTAATAAGTTTTTCAAATAGTTTGGTCTCTGCTTCTGTTTGTGTATAGTTGTGTTCGTAAGTGTAGTTTGGGTGAAACTCGATTAAATTATTAATTTTGGTGAGATATTAGGATTCACTGTGGTCGGTTATGCCATGGTCTCACTGATGTAATCATGTGAGTTTATTATGTCTGAAACTTTTCCACTATAGAGAAAGATAGTGTGAAACTCCTTTTGTAGATGTTATGAAAGTTCTTAGTACTGTTGTTCGATATATATCTGCAGATCATCAGCATTTTGAGATTTAAGGTTTCAAGAACATTGTTGGAATTATTTTTGGCTATCGTGGATTCTCCAAAAATGATATATCCGAAATACAAGTATAAGTTTGATTCTCCTCTTTGAACCTGAAATATTTTCTCTTTTTTCCTCTTTGAACTGGTGGTATGCTCGATGGTGTTCTTGTGAAGTATGTTGCTCTCTCACGTGAGGTAAAACCTAATTTCCTTAGCCCTTGAAGCGATGAGAATGTCAAGCTAGCCTCATAGCTATAGCTTCGCTTCGGAACGCCACACCAACTTAAGGTCTAGTCTGACCCTACACGTAAGATTAGTGGTTAGGATATAGAAATCATTCGTGTTCTTCCAATTCTTTGTCATTATCCTTGACAGAGCAGAAAAAGAACCAAAAAGTTTATAGAATCAGAAGTACAAGAAAAAATAATAGACTTAGACACTACAAGAGTCACAATGATAATATATTTTTCAAAAAAGTAAAGACACTAATTAGTCAGCTTTACGTTAACTGAAGTTTCAAAACAATAAACAGAAAATAAATATATTCTTAATCATAATTCTTTCTTTTTTTGAAATGTAAAGTAAAATTTGATAGGAAACTTACAGTTAGTCGCATAAGTAGTGAATCGTGATGAGGTGTGAGGATTCCAAAGCGGCTTGAGGCAAGTTTGAAGCGACGCTTTCTCGAATTTGCCTTGGTTCAAGACTCTGAGGCGGTGACCCCAAAAAAGGTCGCCTCACGCAAGCTAAGACACGCTTTTTTAAACCCAGAGCTCAACCTACTTTAAAGTTTTCTATTTTTTCTATTGTCTTGGAATTTGTTATTGCATAAAAACAATTTAGAAGCAGGAGCTTCGAGAAGTCAGCAAAGGATCATGTTATCTATGTAGATGTCAAGCATGTGATTTCACAAAGGTTAGTGAATATGTATTTCTTTTATGAAACCCTGACTTATTAATTATGTTCGTAGACTTTAATTCATTCGAGTTGTTTAATGCGTATGCATTTGAGAAGCACGTCGGAAACAAAGTATCCAAACAATAATTTTTACTTTCAAAGACAAATTATCAGATTGTTCATGAACCTAGGAACACTCCAGAAACAATGTTGTTTGATGTGGATCAAATTGTACTTGTCTCTCTATCAACCAGAAAGCTTTTCGCATATGGAAGGGTCTTTTTCATCTTCATGGATTTTGCATTTTCTTTGTCTTCGTTCAGAATCGTTCCAACCAGCAATTCAGAAACTTCAGCGTATCTATGGCAAAGAAGAGCGTTCTATTTGAATGTATAATTATGTAAAAATTGTAAGATTGTAAACATATTACTGGATCTTACTTGGTGTAAATACTTTGGTTCCAAAGCAAGTTGTATCCTCTCCAGCTTCCATCCCTTCACTAGAAGCTTTCTCTTTGTAACCTTTAGGTAAACCCAAGTTTTCATCCATCAATTCATCTTTCTTGCTAGCTTCCTCACTTCTCCTCTGTATTCTCCCGCTGTCTCTTGGTTATTGAGAAAACAAAGAATTTTTTTATAAAATTTGAAAGTGGATTTGGGTGGTTTAAGATTTAAGGTAAGAGACATGTTGTTTACTTACCTAAAAGTGTTGGATAATCATTCATTTCAAAAGCTCCAGTACCATGGTTCAAAGCTACATAGATATAGAAGAGGTGATCTCATAAAAACAGAAAGATCACAGAGTTAGTGTTCTAACTTTTAAATTGTCTAAGATCCAAACCTGAAAATATCTCCACTCTTCTTAGATCTCTCTTAGGCAATGATTAATTTTTAAAAGGCTAGCTCATAGTGAAGATCTTAATTCATGAGAAGTATGAAAAAGGAAATCATTTTGCTTATATATGAAATAGTGAGAAGTACGAAAAATAACTTCATCCAATTAAACTACAATCTTTCAACATATATTGAGCCCTTATAAAAAATTAATATTATAAACTATAAATTAGAAAAAACTAATTAAATCATCACATATTTCTCTTATATACTACAAAATATATTGATCTAGAAAATATTGTAACTACATTTTATTTTAGCTTTTTTTATCAACTCATTTTATTCTAGCTATAATGAATTTTAATACAGTAAAATTTGTAGAATCATATACACCAGTTTAGATAGATCCGTCTAAAATCTTCTAAACTTTTTTATTAACGAGAGCATCTAATAATAATACTTAAAGAAGTAGCTACCATAATCTACAAACGTTTATTCTTACAAGCCCCTCAAAATTTGTCTTCTTCAAAACAAAATTGTATATTTTAACCGTACATTTTCATACATTATTGTTTTCACTTTGGAAACTCTCAAACTTAAATAATTTATACTGCATAATATTGAAAGTCTATAAGAAAATTTGGGAGTGCAAGTGTCAAACCTAAAAACTATTTGGTTCTAACCCTCTCCGCAAATTTGGAAGCTAAACAAATCTGACCACTAAATGTTATAAACTACCCATAATGTTAATTTCCAATGATCTTATTTTTAAAATAACAAATAAGTTATAGTTTTTATTTATAGTTTACATAAATAAAAAAATGATTCGATTCAACATAATATAGATTTTAGTAAGGTATTTTAACTAATACAAAAACCAATAGTTTAGAATAGTAAGCATACTAATCCAAAAAAAAAATCTTTTTTTTATTTACAACTAGAGGTTTGAAAATTATATTTTAACTTTGGTTCAATATTTCCACATAATAAGAGAAAGTTTGTGTTGTTATTTATTATATTGTTGTTTTTACTTTTCAAAAAAACTTGTAATATTTAATAAATTAATAATAAAAACTTTAATCAAAAAAACATAGAAAAGGTTATCCTTTACTAAGATTTAAAATGCAAGTTGTGGATTAATGATAAAAGAAACTAAAATATAAATTATAGATAAATAAATAATAATTTATATATATAGTGTAAGAACATAAATATATAATTTGCGCGTAGCGCAAAGAAACGCTCTAGTGTAATATAAAGGTGAGTTTCGTATTCTCATGCTTTGATCAAGTTTATTTTCTTTTTTTTTTTTTTTGAACTAACAAGTTTATTTTCTTTAAAGATAATAAAACTTAAGATAGACCATAAAAATATGATCATTACCAGATTGTATCTTATAAGTGGAGAACTTCAACCTCATTGTTTTGGATAGTTTCCTCTAAAGTGTTCGGCTTCCACACCTTCAGTGTCGTTCGTAACATCCTCAATCTTAATAAGCCGTTTTTGCAAACTTGAAAACATTTATTATAATAAACTGTGCCTTACTAAGAAGCTATTTGAAAGCGACACGTCAACATACTCATTTTGAAAGCAACACGTCAACATACTCATTTTGAAAGCAATGTGAGAGTGACACATGACAAATATAATGTGAACGCATTAACTCCAATATTTCTCATTTAATATATAGGAGATATTACTTTCCTAAAAGAAGTAATTAATATGAATTTCCATAGATTTAAACTTGCAAAATTGCAGTCACTTCAATACAACAATCTTTAAGTTTTCATTAATATGCATATAAAATTACAAAAATAACATCTCTTCTAAGCATAATAAACAATGATTAACAACTTCACAATCTATCTATACTAATAAAGTTGAGTTTGGCCTCTCCACAATGAGCCACCTCAGCAAGAGAACACGGGGCATCTAAAATTTCTACTATCGATTAATTTTGTAAATTTTCGTGATGGGTCATTCGTTTTATTATTCTCTGTGTGGCCTTTGTTTTGTTATTCATTGTTGGCACATTAAACTGTAGGTGTGTAACATTCACATTATCTTCTGAGAGTGTGTAGGCTGCTTAGACATCATAAACATTCCCTACTACCTTCATGCCTGGCAGCGTGTGACCCATCCGACATTATCCAGCCACCCATGTGTATACTGAATCATCGTGAGATGCCGTGTGAGCTGTGTGGCAACCACTCTCAATCGCTTTACATACCCTATTCCACGTGCACTCATCTATCCCGGCGTAGCGATCCAGAAGGCCAGTAACTACATCCTCCTGCACGCTCATCTTGATGCTCGAGGTCGCTCATGGACACAACACATTCTGCTTCACACAATGCCCTGAATAGACTATACGGTATGGTGATTAGAAACTTCCTACAGCACTGTAATGCGTCATGAATGCAATCTGTTTCGACCTCCTTACCAGAGCGCCTTGTGAACGCTCGCGGAGCTGTGCACACACACTGCAGAAACAGAGTCCTTGCTGCGGTATGGGTACTCAGTGCGAGCGCAAGTCAAGAGACGTGCGAGTGCGTGTGTAAGTGCTATGCTTTTCGTCGTCTACAACGCCCTACTCAACATCCTGACTCTAGCTCAGCCATATGACATATTCGATCCATGTGCGTGCTCTCTTTGTCTACTATCCTTATGCCTTGAACAGTCAAGCTCTCTGAAGAATCCGTTGTGTGTGATTGTCGTTCTAGACCCTACACTCGGTCTCAGTGAAACTGTCGTTTACAAAGCGTAGCATACCATACTAACTTTCTCGTTGGTCTAAGCGTTTCTCTCTAGTAATAGTTAACGGACGTCCTGTTCGTACGCCGCATACCAATCAACTGAACTGTTCCGATTTTGTCGCGTGTCGACCATCGACCAGCTCGCCTCGTATGTATCTAGAACTTGAGAAGTGTAGTTGGTTTGAGGAGTTTTTAGGCATATGTTAAAGTGTGTCCATTAAATCCATTCTCTTGACATAGTTGGTAGAAGTTTCCATTAATATTGTGCTTCAGCCTGCAGGTCTCTCTCCCTCAAGGTTTTCATCATAATCGCGAACATGCAGCTACTTCTGAACGTATACACGTTTCTAGCACTAACCATTCCTCAACAGAGTGATTTGGTGTATCTGCAGCTATAGAGACCTGGTCATCTACTAGGGCGTGGCTACACCGCTCAAGAATGCAATCAGACGTTTTGGACTGATAATGGAAAAGGCATGCAGATGCATCATCCACTATATGGCTCTACATCTCAGTTATTTCACCTTTTTAACCACAAAGTGTATCCTTATATAGTAACACCCCCGGACCGTACTCACGGTCAGACTAACCCGTGGCGGCCCGGGAGCCGCCCACAAGTATAGCTCTGCCGTCGATCGACAGCAGGTCGAGAACGGATCAGACACACCGACAATCCGTCCAGGTTCGCTATGGTCCTCGCTGACCAGCACGCCTGAGGCTTGCACCCGTTACCACGGCTCGACGAGTTGTGTCGACCCGGACTAGGTCTTATATCATTAGCACAACAACAACGAATATCAAAACATTCTTTTTTCATTATTCGTAGAGTGCAAAGCGTTTACAAAGCGTTGCACAAATATCAGAGTTGCGCGCAACCGGCCTTCTGAGCAAAAAGTGAAAATAGAAATAAAAGAAAATAGTACATCAAAAAGCTAATCCTTGTTTTAGCTTATGCACTAAATCATACACCCGTTACTTGCGTTCCGCGCCTTAACTTCCACCTACAGTTACCTGCATGGTAGAAGAAGAGATGGGGGGAGTAATTCTTTCTAAATTACTCAGTGAGATTCCTAAACAACTAACCCTCCCCAGGCCCATACTTATAGTAACCAAGCAAACAAACAAACAAGCAAACAAGCAAACAAGCAACAAAGCATAAAAATAAACAAGCAAATCTAGACTCGATCCTAGACTCAACAAACAAAGAAATAAAAACACTCGAGTACACAAAGGCACGGCAACAGCCGCACATCCCCGGATCCCTAACACGAGC